>JBCAUG010728767.1:0-12117 GCA_038406175.1 Haplosyllis leylae
TGTATGACTGTTGACTACGTGATAAATGATTATACCTCTTTACTGAAGTACCATACTTATTACACTAAAAGGTTTCCCCTGATAACATACCACAGTATTTACATGATTACTACGTGCTACGCAACTTTGGGATTCTAGCCGCTTTCACATTAACAAAGACAATCACGCGATTGCTTTAAAAGTATTTATGAAGTTATTTACTTGCAGAAAGGTTTGAAACTTTCAACAGTATTGTAACATTTTAAGCATCACAATCACTAAACTATTTAAAAACTTCAAGCCTGTGGAAAAACAAAAAAAAAAAAAAGTAAATTAAGTTGCATCGTCCGGGAATCGAACCCGGGCCGCCCGCGTGGCAGGCGAGCATTCTACCACTGAACCAACGATGCCTACGGATTTCGCACGAAGATGAACAGATTATAAGCCTTTTTACTTACTCATAATTAATGTTCTTAGATTCTGAATATGGAATATGACACCGCTGAACTCTGCCATCTCTAGACCCACCATTCGTTAGATCCATTCAAGCTATCACCCTCTGGCAGAATTTTGTGTACAGTTTTGGTCGCAGTAGTATACTAGGATGACTTAGGCCACTGTGCGATATCTGAAAACTAGTTTATATCTGAAAGCTAGTTGGTATCTGGAAGCAATGATGATATATCTAAAACACCCTGCAGGAACATCAAAATAATCTGACATTTTCAATGAATATCAAGGAATTCTGACATCATTTTATAATGGAGTCTATGGGCAATGTCTTCCAAAGGATATAGTTCAAGTCATGACAGGTTTATGGATGGATTCTACACTAAAATAATACTCAAAAATTATGGATAATATATTGAAGATCTGAAATATGAATAGATATTTGAAATTTATGTAGGGATTGGCAAGATATGGACAGATATTGGTGGCTCAAACCAACTTCCTGTTTCACCTTCTTCTATTTTCGCCCAAATAAGTCTGCCAATATCTGTCCATATCTTGGCCATCCCTACATAAATTTCAAATATCTCTTTGTTGGTCAGATCTTTAATATGTTATCCATAATTATTGTGTAGAATCCACCAATAAACATGTCACAACTCCAAATTCATGAACACCCCCTGTTCAAAACACAAAAAAAAATTCTCATAGACATCCATGTGAAACTAATGTCAGAAATGCTTGACATTTGTCGCAAACAGAATGAGAAATTCATATCAATGCCAAAATTTCAATCAATTTCTTATATCTGCTTTATTTATGTGTTTTTTCACTTGAAATAAATATTAAAATGTGCAAAATTTACACTACAGTTCTGATTTCCTGTTCAAATGTTCAGTGCTATATTACTGAATTTAATATGGCCTAAAAACTGAAATGTTACAGTTCAGCAGGTGTCATATCTGCATTAGTTTTGAGACTAAATAAAATCAGGAAAGCAACATTGAAGACTTTAGAGACAAACATTTGTAATATTTAGTTATTTTTACACATTCTGATATGCCTTTAAAGTAAAAATAAATGTCCCAAAAGAAAAATTAACATGATTAAAGTTTAACCAGAAAATGATACCCATTTCCTGAACTGATCAAACTGAAAAAAAAACTTGAAGATAAATTAACTTACCTTTGTCAGAAATTTAATCCAAAATGTTTTCCTTAACAGCTTTTTACTCTGACATCTGCAGGATCAAACTCCATACAAGTGTTTTGTGGCTCGACCGGTGAAAACATGACGTAGGTTGCTAGGGAATCAGGAAGGAGATGATCCAATGGGAACCACCATGAACTGAGAGGAACGAGTCTCCGTGGAATTTAAATTCACTTCGGATCTAAAATATATTGATCAGGCTGCCGTGTAAAGAAAGTGATTACCGACTCCTTAATCGAAAGATCGTTTGCTTTGGAGAAAAACGAGGCAAAGACCTCGGGTCAAATGGCTCTCGCTTATTTCTGCTGAAGTGTTTTCAGATGAACAGAAAGGCATTCGCCTGCCGGTTTGGAAAAGACACTTGGAATTATGAGTCGTTTCAGAGATTATCAAGTCATTTCAGTGTGTTTGTGCCAGTAAAATTCTTTTATACAAGATTCCATGATTCAATTTTGTTGACTAAAATGATTCACATTGCAAAAAGGTTTACTCAACACACAAACACACACACACACACACACACACACACAGATAGCTGTGATTGGTCCCACAGGTATTTGTTTTGCGCAGATAAGGAATCGATAAGCCTGAACCTGTTGCTTCATTCAACTTATCAACTGAATGGGGTCGCGTTCACATTTGTGTGTATGTGTATTACATAAGAATAGCCGAGCAGCTTTCACTTTAATATACAGAATAATCTCTCATATTGAGAGACTTATGCGCCAAGGTCAGATCAACTATCGGAAACTTTAGGTCTAACTATCCCTCGATACTATTTATTTATAAAGTAACAATTTTTTACATGAATTTACAGCACAGTTTGTATCTTAACATTGTTTTGTGCTTTTTACACTCAAATATGGAGACACAGAGTAATTTCTACTTACAGAAAAATTGCTGAGCCACCAACTACTTGCTGTTAACGCCACAAAATATTTTACAATGTATTTACCTTTTGTGTAGATTATATTTGATCGTCTAATAACTGTGTATCCCGTGCGCCTCTGTTTGTGTAATAATTTATTTTTATAATACATGTAACACAATTGCATTATTCCTGTGCCTTAATCTATCCTTGCAGAAGGAGTATTTTTTGTCTACTGTGTTTGCTGTTGTAGAACTAATCGATAGAGCAAATCCTCTTTGTTTGATATTGACATGTGATACTACATTGAATGAGTGATGCATCTGTTTTGCATTGAATGGATGAAGAATATCTTCTACACATCTACAATGAGCTACTACTCAAATCTACACTAGCTTGATCTTTATTTGAGATTTGTTCTTTGTTGGCGGAATCTGAAACGCCTTCCTGGTGATCTAGGTTCTTTTTCGGAACAGCCATAAGCAACGACGCCGTTTGCGCCATTGCGAGGGCGTGGGACACGGCAATTTTAGCCTGGCGCCTTTCTTCCCGCTTAAACCTCCTAAACATTTTTCTCCGCCTTCTAAGAAAAGTCTTCACTTCATGATCCTCCAGAGAGTCTTTCCTTATTGTTATGGCAATTAAAACACCAATAGACAGGCCGTAAACGCTCACTACAGAAACGGCAAAGTACATGGCCCCTCTTTGGTCGTACGTTCGATTCGCGTTTTTGTTTTCGTCAAGAGCACTGTCTTTTTTATCTTTACTATTGCCGAATAAGTTTCCTTTCTGAGTGTCATCTGGAACTCTATTTAACAAAACAATTCCACTGATGTTCTGAACTTTGAATTCGAGGAGTAGGCTGTGCTTCTTTTGGTCTGGATCTACTGGCGGTAGTTCAAAGTTATTTATCTCAATTTCACTCCCAAAGTCTATGTTGTCTCCGAAGTCTATTTCTAGTTCATGATCGAATTTTTCTTCCAGTGGGGAATTCTCTTTTTTCCTGCCACTTGCTGGTAAAAGGATTGTTTGTATCGTACTGACCTCTGGTGGGGGGTTTGTCTCCACCATAAAGCCACTTGCCGGCAATTGTGTCACTATCTTGGCGTCACCTGGAGGTGAGTTTATTTCTGAGGCATTGCCGCCGACTTGTGGTGGTTCTATTTCTTAAGCACTGCTTCCCTGTGTTGATTTTGCTTTTGACTCGGTTGCTGGGATTTCTGAAGCTCTCTCCTCTGGCGATGGTTTTGTCTCTGAGATATTGCCCTCTGGTGGAGACTGTGTCAGTAACGGCCGGCATTCCGTACTGGCAACACAGAAAACATAGACCACAGAAAAAGCCAACAGCATTCCAGATTTATAGCTCGTGGCGGCAGACCCTTCGTCTGATTTAATTGAATCAAGCTGCTTTCGTGTTCTGGTTATTTTCTGGTTTATCAGTGGAGTCCAAGTTCTTGTAGAACTATCGCCATGGGACTTGGCTGATTGAGTTGTCCATTTGAATAACATGGTCGCTCCTCTGCTTCTGCGCTGCTCTGATGTTAGGAAGCTGAAACGGATATAAAATATCGTACAATGATTGATTGCATGTCTTCACAAAATATTATTATCACAAGATGTTCCATGGTTGGACTCTCAATGGTTTTTTTTTACAGTAACTAAACATTGGAAATGCAATCCAGGAGACACTTTATCAATTATTTATTTATAGGAACTTCAGAAAATACGGACAAAAACCGAAATATCACTAATTTCTGACAAAAGTTTTGCAACGGAAGTCTATAGGGACTTCAGATTTTGAATGGTGCAGCCTCCACTGCTGACCTTACAGAAGTAATTTTTGCAATTAAAATTGCATATTAATGTTGCAATCTGAGTGATGTAGCCATTTTTCAAGTTTTCAATTTAGAAGTAGGTTGGAAATGACAAAAACAAGCATATACTCAAAAATTTCTGGATAATGTTCAATCAGTAATTCTGACAACTTAAACTTTCTTCACCAATTTCTTCCAGGATGTCAGAAATAACTGACTTCAATGGGCTATGCAATAGTAGGAGAGTCAGGAATTACTGATTAATAAAATCTGTTTGAACTGGTTTGATCTAGTTTTGATCTAGTTGTCAGAAATTACTGATATATAAAAAAGGGGTGGTCAAACAAAGTTTTAATTCTCTTTGATTCTCTGCACAATAAAATTTAAATATTATTTGGTAAAAAAATTCCTCTACAAAAACCTTTCAGACTATGTAATAATTTTCAAAGTGGATGTTGAGATCTTTGTAGATATTTCAAAGGAAAAATCATGTAAACATTCCACCCATTGATGGTACTTGTTGACAGTAATTTATTGTTCCGTTTCCGCTTTACACTACAACAGTAACAACTAATTCCGCTTCCGCCCAGATCTTTGTCAACAAGTACGATCATTGACTTCAATAGGTCAGAAATTACTGATATTGTCGTTTTGGTCCGAAATTGGTGATGTTCCTGCAGGGTGTTTAATATCCCGATGCTGTTCACAAAATTCCAACAGCCTCAGGAATTCACTTTCCTCTTGTTTGTGGTATTGATCGTGGGATCAGCGTCATTGACAGTTCGGTTCTTTTACACGAGGGAAGTATTCATACCAAGTGACACTTCCATTTGAGATGAAAACGCCGAGCTGTGATAGAGATTGTGTACTCAGGATGGGTCAATAGAAAACTGTCTGCCTGGTTTCTACTCCAAATAATTGTCATGTATTGTATGTTTTGTTCTACTATGTTGAATTTAACCTAACGAATCTCATGCTGCGGCTCTGTTCATCCCACTGTTTTTGCCGAAATAGAACAAAGAGTCCTTAGAACCTATTCATAACTGTCACTCTCCTTTTGTCCTTATGATACAGAGTTACCTTTGTTTTGAATCCACGTAAGTTTTAAAGATCAGCCTACTTCTGAAAATTGAAAGTGGTCTTACAAAACAAATTATATTCCTCACAGAAATACCTACCCTACCATACGTGCTCTTTGAATTAATTTATCTTCATTTTGAAGTTGAGCTAAAATACCCCCTCTCTTGTTAAAATTATTTCTATTTGACGAAAAAGTCCATTCAAAGAAATCTTTACCACTATACTCACGATTAGGGTGACAAATCCTCCGAAGCTCAGGTGTGTTCGCTTCAAAATGTTGATGTGCGATCTCTTTAATATTTCACATCAAACAACCGACACGGGATTCCTGTCTGGTTTTCCAGTTGGGTGGTGTCACAATGACATTTGCATCTTCTGTTTTTGAAAGGAACGTGTCCAAATCCACCGTCATCCAGATCCAGATTGAGAAATGAAGCAGTGCAGAGCAGATGAACATCCATCCAGCATCCACTGCATGAGACACACACACACACAGAGGGGCAAACGGCTTCATTAAATCAGCTGTTTTGGCTTCAGCTTCAGCCGCCCATAGCAGCCAGAATCAATGCTTCCGTGTCTATTGGTATCATTAGTGGCGAGTCAGACAGATGGGAGGTGGGGAGGGGAACATCTGTGGCTAGTGCATCGATGAATATGTTACAAATTGACAGGGGACGATTGGGGATCATTACTATGGTGAGAAGGGACGTAATATTTCCGCTCGTGCGCACACGTTTACAATTGTTGACGGTCTGAATCAATCCAACGTTGGCCTGAAGTAATCTGTATATGAATCGGGGACCAATCACATACACCACGGCGAATACACTGGCGCAAATTGCTGTCATTTACTTACAATTGTTCAGTCGGAACTTAGTTCCGTTGTTGTATTTTAAAACTGCATGAATTGCCCTTTTTGGTGGAGGGTAATCACCATTTTAGCACAGTCTGTTTTCTTTAGCAAAGCTGCGTTTTTTATGACCAGAGTATTCACTGAACTTTGATAAATGTTTGTCAACTCCTACCTCGGGGGCGAATTTAAGCTAAATGGGTCGAAATGCAATACATTTTTCCTCCTTTTTTTGGAAAAGCGCTCCGAGATTCGGCGAGAAGTGAAAGAAGTGCAACAGCTGCGCACAACGTCTTCCGGTTGTCTCGTTTGCATTTTCTCATCTCAGAGGATCGTGAGAAATAGAAAGAGAATTATTCGTAGTTTCGAAACATGAAGACTTCTTCATGTGTCTTCCTCGATTGGCAAATGCTGCAAATAGGAGTCATTTCAGGCCGTTCATCTTCGTATGAAATCGTTTCCAGATAGACAAAAATCTGAACGGACATTCAAACTTACAAATTAATGAAGAACCAACCAAACTAATACACTTTTTTTTACAAAGTGTAGGTATAATATTTATTTGTACACAATATTTGTTGTACCGGTTACGGGTATTAGAAGTGATACACTGACAGGAAACGTTATCCTAGTCTGGATGATTTCACCTTAACCTTTCTTTGAAAAACACTTTTTTTTGCTTCGGCTTGTTGATTTATGTAATTATTAAATACAGAGAAATTAAAAATAAATACACAATATATGTGAGCAAAACCTTGACTTACAAGACCGTAACTAAAGCTACTACCTGATAAATCAAACGCAAAACATATATGTTATTAATATTTTGGGGAAACTAAGGACTTTGCTGTACGCATGTTTTTCTGACAACAGTTAAAATTTTCGCGGTCATTCTTACCAAACAACTGAACACAAAAAAGATTTGTTTTTGTTGTGTGAATCACCAGAATTATGTGAATATCATAATCACTTCCAATTATTATCTTATCAATTTGTACAAATGATTATTTATGGAGTTTGCTGACCAGCAGCGATTATGGATAATTTTCTCGTACGTGCCTTTGAAACTCGACGACACCGAGCAAAAGAAACCGTGGCAATTCTGACTTCTGCTGATAATAAGCATTGGTAGATCTAGGGGGCGCGAGGGACAACCCCCCCCTGCTCCTGGGTCTAAATTTCTTCATTTTTATGCAGTTTAGGTTGGCACCCCCTCTGGGAAATCCTGGATCCGCCGCTGGTAAGTATCAAGAAAAGTACCTACTTTTGCTCAGTATTATCGAACCTTGCGCCACTTGTAACAATGTAACAAAATCACATGACCTAATTACAAGTCCCAAAGTATCGCCTTTTGTTAACACATTCATCAGAACGATTCACTCAAGCCAAGCTCTGAACGAAAAAGAAAAACTACAATGATTCTCATTTTCCTTCGTTTCTAATTTGTTAACATTTTTGTTGCGTAACTTTGATTTCATCTTTGGAAAACCAATCACAAGCAGTGTGTCATTTTTCCCACCCAAATTACAGAAGAAAAAGAGGTCGTGAAAGACTGTACATTTAAGGCTTGTTTACACGTAACGTGTGCGTGCCCGTTTGCGTCAACGTCAATGTCAACTTTAACATTGAGGCAATGGTGACGCAAATGCACACACAGAGAATGGGTCTGGAACCCATTCTCTGTGTCAACCATTGACACAATGTTAAAGTTGACGTTGACGCAAACGGGCACGGTGTAAACAGAGCTTTAGGCAAGAATTCCGTCATCTTGATCTACTCTACATGCTTTCTTTTTCCTTTGCCACATTATTTACAAACAAAAAAATGGAGTTCATCATTGCATGATCATCATAACATTTTGGCACAAATAATACATTTCACAGTGTAAAGATAATGAATCACATGCGGCTAACATATAGGTGCGCGTACTGTAAAACACCAAAGTATTGCATACTACGCCCCGAATTACTGTACTTTATAAGCTAACGACGCATTGGTAATAACGTGGAACTTAAAGGCTCTACTGGCACCATTTCATGATGTAATCACATAAATACAGATAGTTTCCATCATTTCAATTTTCCTTTCTTCATAATCTGAAAAAAAGAAAACGGGCTGAAAATTTAGTCACAATTCCTTTTTCAATCAACTTAAAACGGTAGATGTCTATATCTGAGGGTCTTTTGCAGAATAACTGCATGTATTACAAGTGTCTGTACTAATAATAATATAAATACTACTTGTGTCATGGAATTTTATATCTGACAAGTTGGAACTAAATGAAAATCTGTTTTCAATTTGAACTTCGAAAAATAATCTTACCTTATTATTAAGTTGATATTTCAACATATCTATTTCTTCTTTTTGTGTTGTAAGTTTTTCGTTCATTCCTGCTAAGTGTTCACTCATCATACTGAGCTGCCCCTCGTAACTTCGTGTTGTTGTTTGCAGTTCATCCTGTAGAAATCAAAATGAAACATTCTTCAGCATTGCAGCATCAGGCGCCGCTTACAAACAAGAGTACAATGCGCAGGATTGTTTTCGAAGTTACTGTACATTAGTAGCCATTACTTTGGTCATTTCTCTCTGTCGAATGGAATTCCATTGGACTAGGTGGTGAGACTCATGGAACAGTGACAACAAAATGAGTCAGCAACCAACACAAATCCATGCCATTTGATAGACGTGTTACCAAGATGTTGGTTGCTTCATAATGAATATAAACAATTCTACCTTCAGTTGGGCTACAGTTTCGTTTGCTGCACTCAAGTCGGTCTGCACTTTCTCTTTCTGTTTCTCAGCGATGTCGAGACGTTTGTGAAGTGCGCGACACTACAATATAGAAAACACTGCACCAACATCTGCGAATGATAGATTCAACTCAAAATGCCCATTAATCGTTGGTTGCCTGCGAGCATTTACATGTTCATTCCGTGACAGTTACCACAATAAAATTTATTTCGCATTGATCTGTTTAATCATAAGTTAAATACGTAGGAGTTTTTACCTCTGCATTGTAGTGAACAGCTTTACTGTCGGCCATTTGCAGCTGGTTTGTCAGCTCACCAATTCTTTGAGCAAAATGAGATTTGATCAGAACTTCTCGTGTTTCACCGTCCGTCTGTCCAGTCTGCGTCACCTCCATCTGACCCAACTACCAACAATGGAAGGTCCATGGTAATTTTGTGTACAATACAGGGGCACTACCCGCGGCAAAGGTTCACGATTAGCGGCTGTTTACACGTAATGACACCGTCAAGTTTACATTGTGTCAATAGTGACGGGCCGTCAGGCAGCCCGTCACCATTGGCACAATTATAAAACTTGACGGTGACGGGAACGGTGAAGGTGTCGTTACGTGTAAACAGACCGTTAATAACGTGTGTGAGAATGTCAATAAAGAACAATTGGGCTGTACTTAGAAAATTTTGGCGACTGATGGGTGGGTGTCCCTGTATATTCCACATCCACGAAAGGAAATCCTTGCGGTGTTTGAGAAAGAAATAACTTGCAAATAACTTACAAGTACAGTCATTGGCTTATTCACACTGCATGGGACCGGGACCAGCACCGGCACAGGGAATGGGACAATCACAAAAGGAGACAATGGGTCTGGTTCCTGTCCCTGCCTCGGACCGGTGGGTAAACGGACGTCAACTTACAAATGTGACGCAATTAATTGTATACTTATTTACATACCATTGACGTATCAAGCTGTTGTGAAGACACGCTGGATGATGATCTCTTAGTGACTGGAGAGTTCACTTCAAGGTTATCCTCTATGGAACCGTTAATACGTGCGTCTAAACGTTTCATCTGCGCATCAATTTCACTTACTTTCTGTAGATTTAAAACAAATAAAATGGTTATGAAAGTGAAAAGTTTCTTCGATGTTTATAATTTTTTCTTCCATCTTTTACCCGTTTGCTTGAGCTTACGCTCGATCTGAATTGGCCTTTAGTCTTCAAATACAAAAAGAAAGGACGAATAATCATTGATTCCACTTTTTTAAAGCACTATAAGGACAATTTCTATTGTCTCTGGACGTGCTTTAAAATAGTTAATAACGACGGCCTTTGTTGATTTACGGAATTAATGTCTTCTCGACCTTTGCTCTCGAAAAACATTAATTCTGTGAATCAACAAGGCCAAGGTTATTAACTATTACGGAAACTCAAGGCTCACATTTGTTATGTGTTTATTTCAGTTTTACATTCTGTTTTATTGTCAGGAAATACCTGTTTTTCTTTCTCATATTTCATCTGAAGCAGCTGTGATTCAAGCATCCAATGTTCCTTCTCTTGCTCTAATTTACTTAGCTTCTCTTGAAATGAAACAACCTGAAAGAACAAAATTACTCTACGATATAAGCCTAACCATAAATGTTCCACAAATGACAACTACTCAAGAAAAAAGTCGTAAAAGTTGCACACACTATCTTCGTCGCAGAACACAAACATTTTAGCTTTTTGAAAATGCAACACTCACCTGTTGTGACAAACTTTCTCTGCTTTCTGTTGAACTGAATAATGTTTTCCTGTTCTGTATGGCCAGTTTATACGGGACACTTTCTGGATTTGACTGAAAATTAATCAAGAAAATTATTAGACGTTCGACGTCTTTCTTTAAACACCTTTAAAAAACAGTTATTAAATCATCTCTTGTTTTTTTCTTTCAATGAAACTGATATAAAAATGATTCCAAATATGGAACCCGAGATAGTAGATGCTACATGTCAAAATTTTCTGTGAAAGACGTTTAGCAATCACTTTAGTGCCCTTCAATGGTGCGGTGAGGACCAAAAGAGATCAAAGCTATCGTGTGAATGAGTCCTTACCCTTGAAATATTGGACACGTAGTCAGCAGCTCTCTGACGGAAATTTGCCACTGCAGGATGTGACTTTGGTCCATCAAGTGACTCGCTTGTTGAGACGCTACTACCGCGCGTCTTGTACCCTGCAGTTTGACTGAAGAACTCTTGGTTACCGCCAAGGAATGCTGAAAGCTGGAATAAAAGAACCGTTACTTGAACTACTTGGGCTTTAATATAATAAATCTGTACAATTTACAGAGAAATATCTTTGAATGCTTTAATTTGTCTTACTTTACTGGTACATGTGACTAGACCAATCAGAGATGAGACAACACATTCATCAGTTGTTTTTAATTTTTGTGTGGCTGTGGGCAACTGATGTTCCAAGGAGACTTTGGCATTGAAGTGCTTCGAAAGTTCTGTGAAAATAAAATCAAAAGAAGCTAAGTTAACTTGTCTTGATCAAAATTTGTACCGAAAGTTTGGTGAAATGGCAACAAACTTAAGTTTACTACATTTTAGTGTCTTCATATACATTCCCTACCTTTTGTCGACTCGTGTAGAAATGTAACGGATTTGGAGAGAAGAGCAAACATTTGTGAATGACTGGTCCGTGGATGGTCACAGCTGGGTTCACCTGGAAAGGGGATGTTTATTTAAATTTTAGCAAAACGAGAAAAAAAGGATAACAGTTTTTGTTTGAGGTTAATAATAACTACTACCTTGTAGGTACTGTGTTAAGAACTTTCTTTGATTACTATGAAACTTACTTTGAGCAGCAAGCAATGCAATGTAAGTCTCCACATTGGTAAGTGCATTTGTGAACACTTGCAAAGCTTTGTGAACTTGCATGTTTTTATCCTCTAATGTTTGGCTGCATATGGAAACGGCACATTCTTCTTCCAAACTGCACGAAACGGAAAGACAAAACTCATCAAAAACACATTCCCCAGATAATTACCGACCGCGTACGTAGTACGAGAGGAGGTACTGTTTTCACAGGTGTCTGTCTGTCCTCGGGGGGGGGGGGGGGAATCAGTCCCAGCAGGGGAGG
>JBCAUG010728778.1:0-12116 GCA_038406175.1 Haplosyllis leylae
ATCCTAGGGTGTTCCAGATACCTTGGTTTGGATTTTTGAATATGTCACCGATTGGCCATTTGGTGGGTCGATAAGTGTCGATTTTTGAGCATTTTTCAGATGTCAAAAAAGTTCAAACTTTTTTGTGACCCCCCCAAATTAGGGAATTTTAAGCCATAAATTGGCATAGATGTGTGTTGATATGTGAATTCACGGAGCAATTTTTTTTGGGGGGGTGCAGTCTCCAAGCTATGGCCGTTCGAGTAACTGGCCGTTTTTCGGCCATAATTATAATAATAATAATAATTTATTTCTCTCTTGGTTACATGTTGGCGTATTTACATAAATATCGCAGTTTTTACATATTACATTAAATAAATGTTTTTACCAAGAGAAGGAACATCGTAAACTAGTCATAGTTGTACATTTTACAATGCATGATGTCTCTGTTTAGGAACATCGTAAACTAGTCATAGTTGTACATTTTACAATGCATGATGTCCCTGTTTAGCCAAAACCGTGTTTTACTCAAATGTTTGTATATATTTTTAATCAAGGAACAATAAATAATTAGACACACTGCAAACAAGGTCTCCGTACATATTTTTTTCATAGTTGTTTAGACCTAAAATTCATGTTTTTATTACATCAAGCCATTGAGAGAACCGGTACCATGAAGTAAAACATGGCAATTTAAAAATTTCCGTTTGATAGATCTTAGGTTTCTAACAAAAATGGTCGTAAGAAAATAATAAGGATAAGTGTACTCCACTTACTACGACAACAAAGAGAGTCAACTGAAATTTTACTTATAGTAATATATACCAATAGTTCAAAATTTTTTATCATCGTCATGAATGTTTATCCCTTTCATACCAATTTTAAAACTTTCTCTAGGATTTTGAATCATGTTTAAACTGTTCATGTCAAGTTCTTGAATCTGACTGCCTATTCACGAAAATTCGACAGTTTACAACTTTCATGTCATAGTACTATATTTAAGATTAAAGGTAAAAAAGGTTCTAGGTTTGTTTACACCCATAGTGATCCGTTGAACAGTATTTTAGATAATATATGATATGTTATATTGAGATATCACAGAGGTGATCATTTTGTCGTTTGCATTGCTATAATGGACTTCATCTCACTACAATAACCATGATACTTGCCCTAGAATCTGATCAAGTTTTTGGTACTTTTAAACTTATTTTGGTCTATTACAACGTACAACTTATCACAAGTACTAATATCAACAAAACCATTGAGTAGTATTCGTACCTATCATGTCGAACTGACATGAAATCCAACAGTTTTATGAACAGAACAAATAACATATCTTATGTTTTAGTTTAGACCGATCATGTACAATCTATGTACTGTTCTTCCTTATGTGTGGCTAGACGTTTACACCGTTCAGGTTATCAAATCCCATGATAGTCAAATTATATCACAAGCAATAGCATAAACAAAAGAGACCGTCAACAGTTGTTTGAACTGGTCATGTCCAATCCGTACACAAAGTGTTAATTTAAGTGTTGGTAAACATTTAACATTTAAACAGATCATGGTAATATGTCAATTTACAATGTAGTATATCCATCTTGGCACGATGTTTCAACCTAAAATGTCAGTTTCGTGGACAGTCATCCGTGTCCTGGTGATGCAGCATTTGGGTATGATGTTTGAATGATTTGTTGCAAGCCTTGCAAACATAACGTTCTTTGTCTGAGTGCATGTAACAATGTGCCCTCATGTTCCTGGGATCTAATGTTACATAATCACATTCAAAACAATGATAAACCACTCCATCATGCACTCGACGATGTTTCGTCAGGTCACTTTTGGCAAAAAACCATTGTTGGCATGTGATGCACTGGTGACCAGGGTGGCGGCGGTGTATTAGCCTGTGATTTGTGAGTGCACTTTCAAAGGGGAAGCTTGCTCCACACGTACGACATGGGTATTTATCGGAGTGATCACCATGTAGATAACTATGTTTGTACAGTGACGAAGGATTGTTAAAAGTGATGTTGCATACAGGACATGCAATGGGCAGATGGTTTTCACGGTAATGTTTGTTTGCATCAGCAAGAGTAGTATCAACCTGATTGCAGATCTTGCATTTAAATCTGCGAACTCTCTTGCGTTTTATAAGTCCAAAGTGTTTGGTTTTTAAGTTAGTGGCAGGGACAGGATCCTGGGGTGACTCTCACCTTTTCCTATCCTTTTCAATGTCCACAGGGCTTGGTCTTGAGATTAAAACTCTTCTGTTCCTTGGACATGAATGCCTAGGCAGTGGAGTAGCACTTTTGATAAATTCTTTGGATTCGGGTTCTGTCTTAGGAGAAACAGTGTTCACCTGTGGATCTGGTGGTGGGGGATCAACGTTCACTGTGACCTCCACATCCTCATTCTCATCAGGAGAACTGTCATCTTTTTCATTTTGATCTTGTTGGGTCGATGCTCTGTTTTTGTTTATGAGTTCCTGTGCCTTCATTCTGTCAGCAGAGGGCCCTTTTAAAGAGCTTAGGGGTTTTCTCCTTTTCTTCACAGGGTAGTCTTCATCAGAGTCTGATATGGTATAGTCCTTCTTCAGAGCTGATGTTCTTCGTAGCCTGTTTACAATGTTTGGTGATTTCTTCCTTCGTTCTCTCATTAGATATCTTTGTTGTCCGTTATTAGGATCTGATAAGGGAGCGGATTCTTCTGTGGCTGCATGTTCAGAAGCTGGCTGTTCAGATTCTATCTCACTCAAACTTGAGTACCGGTCTATTTCACTCCACTTAGGTCCTTTTCCAGATAGGTTATAAACATCTGCTTTACTCAGTTTCCTTAATGGAACAGTCCATTTTTTACTTGCTGCATCTCCTTTGAAATAGTCATCTAGAGTGTTGTCAATAGAAGGTACAACTGGAGTTCTTTGACCTGTGTCATTGTTTGTGGTGGCTCGCTTGGCTGCAGCGGCATTTATCCTGGTATTGAAGGATTTTAGTTTTCCAACAGTTGAGTCGTACCACCAGCTTTTCGGAATAGTCACTATATCTTCCTTTCTGTTGGAGCTATTTAAATCACTATCGTTTACGCCTGACATGGTATGAGGTATCAATGACATGTCTTCTGTAGATGTGTGCTCCAACACAGCGTTTGAAATCGTCATGTTCTCAGTGATATCTGAAGTGGATCCCTATGTGGGGTTTATACTGGTCATGACATCTAATTGATGTGTGAGCGTTTCATCAACATTGTTCCCGTTTATACCCAACATGGATGTTCCATCACTGATACTAGATGATTTGTTTGCACCTATCATGGGTGTATCTGTGGTCGTAGATGTTGGTGCATTTACACCTATCACACCCTTTCCAGAATCTTGGTCATGGTCTTTTGTAAGGTTCACATCAACATGGTTCCCGTTTATACCCAACAGGGCTGTTCCATGGCTGATACTAGATGATTTGTTTGCACCTATCATGGGCATATCTGTGGTCGCAGGTGCTGGTGCATTTACACCTATCGCACCATTTCCAGAATCTTGGTCATTGTCCTTTGTAAGGTTCACATCGGTGTTTTTAGAAGTATCTTGTGACGTTTCTATTTCGTCTGTTATCTGCAGACTTGGTGGGAGTATGATCTCATTATCTGGCTGTGATATGAATTCATCACTGATTTTGTTTACCGCATTCAATCCGGCTGGTTCACTGTCTTGTACAGGGCTGTTTGAACCCAAAATGGTGTCATTCATGGAGTCGTTCAACAGCTCTGTGTCATCAGAGTTATTACCATCCTGAGCATCCTCACCTGATAGGGCATGTTCATTTTCTGAGTCTTCAGCAGGTACAGTACTACTATCATGATGATCGTTACTGCTTAACGTTTCTGTAGACGGTGAAGAAATCACTTTCAAAGTACAGGACATGTCAATCGGAGCTGGAGGAGAAGTAGTGTCGACTTGATACTTTGGGATTTCTGTCACTATTTTTTTGGTCTGAGTACTGAATGGCTTCATCCGTAGTTCCCCATACATGCAATGGCCAAGTAAAACTAGATGAATATGGCAAATGTCATGAAGTCGATCTGATGGAATTGGAGTATCAGTACCCACAGTGGACCAGCATCTTTGGCTTGTATATATTATAACATGTCTCTGGTATGTTCTGGCAATGTGTAGATCATCAACTCATCCGCAAATGTAGTCACTTTTTCCATACATTTTATCCAGTCATCTATTTTTTCCCCTGTCATTCCAAGCATGACTTGTCCCATGGAGTAATAGAGTTTGATCTCCGACTTAATTAGGCTACACATTTCACTACGTACTTCAGATGGTTCATTGTCATTGTACATTCTGAATAGTTCAAAGATTTGATCACAGTTTTTCTTGCCATACCTGTAACACCTTCTAGTATCTAACCAGTACTCCTGGCTCAATGAGCTTTTGTGATACTCCTGAATTGGAACACACTCTCTATCTGATAAATATGGAATCAGGTTCGTGTAACTGTATTCCGATATGAGACTCCAAAGTTCACGTGCTATTTTGTTATCAGATGCCATCTTGGTGGTTTTTAGCACACACCGGTAGAGTACCAGGCTATATTTTTTGGCCTGGATTATTTTCTCAGTTTTTTATTTTGTCACAACGTCACTTGTCATAATGTTGTTAGTGTGAGTGAAATAGGTCGGCTTTAGAACAATGAGATGAATTACAAGTGATGTTTAGACCAGACATGACTACGAAGTTCGAATAGTTAAGGAGAAAATACGTTTGAACCTTACATGACAAATTCAATTATGTGTAATGAGGACAGTTTTTACCTATCAGGTAATTGCTGTTCTTCGGTTCGACTGCAATTTGTTTAGACCAATCATGACAGAGCAGATCAAACAGGTTGAGTTCCACTGGCTTTCTGAGTATTCAACATTGTTTAGACCAATCATGCAGGCACCAACTATGACTTCAATCAGGATTATACCGATCATGCCAATACTGATTGAAACTATCATGTCAATAACACCTTTAAAATATGAGACGAATCTATTATTAATTAGGCTGGTTTATTCCCATCATGAATTCACTATGCGACTCTCTGCGATAAACATGTTTGAACCGATCATATCAATTACCTCTGAATTTAGGACAAGATCTAAAGTAACCATTATGGTTTGCACACATCATGGTTTTTAAACCTATCATGTCATTTTAGGGGTGTGACCATTGCTACTTGGTTTACACCTTTAATGTCATTTAGGATGTTAATATTTTCTTACATTCCTTTACAAATTTTGAATAATCCTGTAGTATCTTGACTTCAGGAGGTAATGCCTGAAAGGAAGTAATTGACTTACAGAATACACTTTGCAAGTACTCATTACCTTTGACATTTGGTAGATTGGGAATATTTTTATTTCTTGTGTGGTACTGATGTGATTTATTTAAATTTTGGCCTAGGTGGTCTGTTGTACAAGCTTCAATTATCGGAATTGGGAGGTCTTTATTGATAAGTTTATACCCGAACTTATCATTCTCTAATTCAATGATTTGTTTTACAGAAAATAGGTTATTTTCATTTCCTATCAATTTGATGCAACTATTATTTATCTTTTCAAGATGCTTTAGATTTTTTTTGGATAGCATATTGCCCCATACCGAAATACCATAGCTAAGGTTACTGTAGATTTGAGCAAAATATAAGATTTTCATGGCATGGGTTGTAAGATGATTTTTTGACATGTCAAGCATGCTCTTTTTTTGATATAGCTTATTTAGCAGTTTTGTTGCATGAATATTCCATGATAACTTATTGTCAATATATATACCAAGAAATTTAGTATATTCTACAAATTTCAGTTGTTCCCCTGAGATATTTAAGCTATCAACTTCAATTCCACTGTTCTTCAGACTAAATAATATACAAACTGACTTCTTCATGTTTAGGGTGAGCTTATTGGCTAGGAACCAGGCAGATAATATTTCCAGATCATGTTCTTATGCCCATTTTAAATACCTTTCGTTTTTGTGGCTCTTATAAATTGTGGTGTCGTCAGCGAACAAAATTCCTTTACATAATTCTAAATTCATATACAGGTCATTGCAGAAAATTAAAAAAATCAATGGTCCAAGACACGACCCTTGAGGAGCCCCATAGGTGACTGGTTTTGATTCAGAAAAAGAAGATGTTTTACCCATGCTTGTTTGACATTTTACTTTTAGGTTTCGATCAGTAAGGTAACTTTCGAACCATCTTAATGGGACACCGCGTATTCCATAGCACTCCAATTTTTTTAGAAAGATATTGTGGTCAAGCGTGTCAAACGCCTTTGAATGGTCGAGAAATACAGAAATAGTATGTTGACCTTGTTCCTTGCCTTTTAGAATAAAACCCACTAGCTCTGTTACGGCGTTTTCACAGCTATGTTTTTTACGAAAGCCATATTGGCTATTATAAATCTGTTTAGACCCATCAAGGAATCTGTACACTCTCTTGTAAATTATTTTTTCCAGGATCTTTGAGATAGTAACTAGTAAAGAAATAGGTCTGTAATTTGTAGTAAGATGTTTGTTTCCTCCCTTAAACAGGGGTATGACAATTGAGTCCTTCATTGAACTCGGAAATATCCCTTCACTCATTGACATATTAATTAATGATGTCAGAGGGACTAATATGGTTTGACCTATTTGTTTTAAAAATTGATTGCTAATACCATCATATCCGGTACTTGTTTTACCCGGTAAATTTCATATTATTCTGTCTATCTCATATGTTGTACAAGGTTCAAGAAACAGACTATGTTCGTGCCTGTGGATTTTTTCAATGTATTGATTTATGCTAGTTTTACTACATTTCATATTTTTAGCTAAGTTACTGCCAATAGTAGAATAATAATTTCCAAAGATGTTTGCGATTTCATCAGACTTATATTTGCAGATTTTATCCACTGTTATATAGTCAATCAGACTAGATTTATCATTTACTTTACCACTCACAGTGTTTATAATCTTCCATAGCTTTTTCGTATTGGACTTATCTAACATACATTGGTTTGTATAATATGCAAGTTTGGCTTTGCGTTTAATTCGTCGTAATTCATTCCTATACTGTTTGTACCTAAAATGTACATCAGTATCAGTACTATGTAGTGTCTCTCGATACATTTCAAGTTGTCTCTTTGAACTTAGTACTATTCCTTTAGTTAGCCAAGGTTCTTTCAGAATATATTTCCTAGGTACTCTTACCAGTTTTTCCAGTATGACATTATCCATGTGTGAAATAATTTTACTATGGAATTCATTAAAAGCCTTATTCACATCCACATTGGATAAATTACACCTATCTGATAGCCAACTCCAATGTTCTCGATCTAAATAAGAATTGAGCTTTTCCATGTTTTTGCCCGTCATGTCTCTTTTAGTTACATATATTGGTTCTGTGTTTACACCTTTCATGTCAGAGATGGAGGCTATACATGGTAGGTGATCACTGATGTCACTGACTAGAATGCCACTATTTGTTCTGTCATATAACGCTCTACTAACCAATATATTATCTATCAATGTTGCTGAGCTTTTTGTAATTCTAGTTGGTCAGGTTATTGTGGGTAGTAATTGGGAGTCTATAATTTGTTCAATGAAAATACTAGTGTTTCTATGTAATTCTTGTTTGATGAAATCCAAATTATAATCTAAACCTATAATTACAACATGGTTTTTTTCTTTATTTATATTCTTTAATATCTTTCTGAATGAGTCAAAAAATAACTTTTCGTTGCTGTTTGGAGGTTGATAGAGGGAGATTACTAGAGCGGAACTTTTACCTAATTTGACTTCAACTACACAAGATTCAATGCAATCATTTGTTATTTCTAGGTCTTTTCTTTGTTTATTACTTAATTCTTTATTTACCAGTACAGCTACACCACCACCTTTTTTATTTTGCCATTCAGTACCATGATAGTCAAAACCTGGTAAATTTATTCTGCACTTATTTTTTGGATTGGGCCAGGTTTCTTGTAAGATAACTACATCATATTTATTTTTCCCAGCAGATTTATTTAAATTGTCAAGTAGGACTTTTTGCTTATTTATCAGTCCTCATATGTTCTGCTGATAAATTAGAAGATCTTTTTTGCCACAATCCCATAAGCTGCATTCATCTATACTGACATAGTCACAATTATCTTGTAATTCATCAGAGTCTATGCTTACTCTTGGTAGGTTCCTCTGATCATCAAATTTAGAGTTGTCAACATTAATCCTCAGTGTAAGACACATTATGGGTTGAAACAAATTTCTATGTACCCATAATTACCAATGAATTGTAAGGAGACACGCGACATAGAAATAAGAAAACGAAATAAGATGATAACTAATGTTTGAGAACATACAATACGCAAGTGTATCTTAAATACCATGAATACAATATGAATTCATGAATGTGGTGACCATATGCAAGGATGGGAATGGTTAGTAAGGAAAATGTCATTAAGTCAGTACGTCATTTTCATTTGTTTGTAACTATCATGTCAATAGTACAATAGTGCAGTAGTGCAACTTCTGTTTATGCCCATCATGATAGTTAGTTTCAGTACACATAGTTGTGATTAAACCGTTCATGTCTTGGCAATGTAAATGTTTGCCATTTATACCTGTCAGTCCAAGGTATGACTGCAATGCACCCATACTTGTGCATAACACCTATGTGTTACATTTGACTATGTTTCAACCTGACATGTTTCAACAAGGTTACATAAATCTTTTCACGTTTGCACCAATCATGTCATGACAATATATTCATCAGACATATTGATTAGACCTTTCATTCAGGTTGAAACGATCATACATTCATACGATTAATTGTGGTGATTGATTACACCCATCATGATCAGTGAGACTTATTGTTGTCCCGGTCATGAGAGTGATTGATGTGATTGATTACACTGATCATGTTCAACAGATTAAGAGTAATTTACAAACCAGCAGGATCAGTGTGGGTAGGTGGTGTTGTGTTTAGGCCTTTAATGGCATTGATCCAGCTTCTTATTTCTTCCAGGATTTCACCTAAAATTCCCTGTTGTTTCCAGTATGTTCTGTTCAAACAATTTTCATCATATAGGGGTACTCCACTTCCCCATAGCTGATCATGACACGATTCCACTAATGTTTGGTTTCCTGTGCTCTCTAGCAACGTCATTATATGTGGGTTTTGCACAAATTTTGCTTTAATCCCTTCTAGGCACAGATTCTTTGCATTAGCACTCCATCACTGATGATCATAGTTGGTAATGTTTTTTGCCAACTTCTTGCAATCCAGGGCACTCTCACTATCCATAATTTCTTTTGAGGTATTGTGATCTCCAAAGAAGTTTGCTTTAGTGTTTTGAATGAATTGTTCACTACTGTGGTATTGTACATCATTGTAACTAAATTTGCACACATAGAAGTTGCTGAACGGGTTTTGATGACCAAAGAAACCCGTACTCTTTGCATCGCTTCTTGTGGTTATATTATAGTCACTTAAGTCTTCCGGTAAATTCTTGAGGTTGTTTACTGTGTACTTCTTGCCTAGTATATGCATCATAGTTCCTTCAAGTTTGCATTTACCTTTGTATTTTTCTTTTTTGCATGCAGCTCAGATGTAAGGTTTTAGAATGCATCTTTTTTCTTCATCCTCCTTGTTGTATTCATGGTCCACGTAAATTCCTTGTTTTAGCGATTTCTTCTTCTCTAGCAGGATATCAGCATCTGACTTACTGTTGAATGTGATGCATATTGGTCTTGCCCTCATTGGATTGTAATGGCCTATTCTAGTAGTACTCTTGATTGGTATTCTTCTGGTGATCTTCATTTTGTCTTCTTGGTTTTCGGCACTGATAGTATCAGAAATAGCATTTAGTACCAGTTCTCTTGTTACACTATCTACTTCCCAAGCACCTTCTTTAACACCATACATTATGATATTACTTTCCATCAATTTGTGTTCTAACTTTTGTATTCGTAAGTTCAGGGCTTAATTTTGGTCTTCTACTTTTTTCATTCTCGTTACTAGTTGCTGTTTTTCTTGTTTTAGTACACACACTTCTGTTAATCCTTGTTCCCATTCTTTTTTTTGAAGATAGGATAAGGTCAATGCTGGTCTGCAAGGGCTCTATCATTTTCTTCATGTTGGTAGTTAGCCTTTCTTCCATGGCTTTTAATGCTTTGGTAATAGCATTACTTTCTTCTTCTTCTGGTTTTGCATCTCTATTAATTTCTTCCTCCACTGTTTTCATTTCAGCAGCTTCCATCTTTTTTCGTTTATTTTGTTTCCGCACCTTGGCAGTTGCCTTCCTCTTCTGCAATGTACTTGGTGACGAAGAACCTCTTCTGGTAGGTGATGTTATAAGGGATTTTGGTGTACGAGACCTGGCGTTTCTATTTACTCCAGTGTTTCTATCTGGTGAACCAACAAATCCTAGAATGCTGAGCTGACTTATTTCCTTAGTTTTTGTCTGGCTCATAATATTCACTTAACTTAATTTCCAATATTTATGTCTTTGTTTTACATGGTCACACACTGTTTATGCCTATCATGTAATTTTGACTGCACAGTATGGAGTTGGTTTGCACCCATCAGGTTAGTCTTGAAATATTTTTGCTCATTGTTTCAGCCTATCATGTCGATGTGAAATATGTTTTTACTTTCCGTTTATTCCCATAATGGCACTTTAAAGTCATCCACCATTTTGTTATATTGTTCTTGTATTTATCTATTTATCGCTCACTCGGTTTATTTTCCATTTGATTTCAGTACATTCCTTACTTTTCGATATCCATATTCCAATTCATTTTATTCTTACTGTTTTCTGATGTTTAATTTTTTACATTTCTTCCATTATCCTCCAAGTGGTCGGTAATATAATCCATTTTATTTACAGTTCATCATAAAGTCCAACATGGCGCATAACACCTCTATGATGTTCCCATTGGACAAATCATCTGTTTATGGCATGAAGGGTCAATGATAGGGGTGCAATGTCATTGGTGATATGTAGAGCACTTTTTTACCTACCAAAAGACACCTTTTGAGATTTTTTACGATTTACCATTTTCTCGTAAATCGACAACATGTGAAATTTTTTTAATTGGCCGCTGCATGTCTCGTACATGTCTTGGGAGGTCAAAATGATATAAATGGTCAATGTAGGGATGGGTAAAGGGTATGTAATGTCAAAATTTAGAAAAACATTACTGAGGTGGAAATGGGAGACATTCCAAAAATCTTTTTTTTTGATGGATAGCTGTACGTCTCATAGATGTGTTGGGAGGTCAAAAATGATATCAGTGGTCAATATAAGTATGGTGTAAGGGTACGTAATGTCAAAATTACAAAATCATTACCACTGCAGAAATGGGGCACATCTTGGTGACTTAGTCAGTTAATGAGGCCTGGTGTCGAGAGATTTGAATTTTTTTCATGGTGTATACATGTGTTATGTACCATTCCATGTATCTCAGCTAATACTGCTTGGATCTTTCTCAAACCAATTTGTACAAGGTCTAGCTGATTAGTAATGCTAATTTATGTTAATTAACAGGTCTGCTGGGTGTTTTAAGTCTTATTTTTGAATATTTGTTAATTTACCATGTTTTCTGTGGCCATGGACGCCATACATGGTGATCAGTATTACAGGTTTTTGGTCAATATCTCTGTTAATACTTGATCTTTTTCTTAGTTCTCTGGACTGAAATCACATCTAATTAGGGTCTGTTAATTGGCATCTCGTATGCTTGGTTTAATGCTAAAAGTGCTGAGGGATTAGGACTTGAAATTTCGAATTTTGGCCACAATATGGCCGCCGACACGGAAGCCCTGCCTCCTTGTTCAACTTTCACGGCTTTCGCCCTCATTTGCATACGAGTGCGCATGCACGGTGATGTCACATGCATAGATAAGTAGGCATGAATATATAATGAGGGCGAAAATGGCATGTTTCACTTCGGGATTTCAAATGGCTGTAGTTTCCTTATTAATGCATACTAAAGGTCATTGTTTTAGGGGGACATAGCTCCCTATGCCCCCTACCCCCAGTAAAAATTTCAGCCCCCAACTCCCCCTGGAAGGGAAGATATTGGCCAAAAACCTCTGGGGGTGGAACCAATG
>JBCAUG010728789.1:0-12116 GCA_038406175.1 Haplosyllis leylae
GTGGAAATACAGGTTAGACGCTCTTGTTCAGTTGTGTTGAAATACGACTTTCCCGACAAAACGCACATAAGGGTTAAATTAATGTGACGCGAGGAATCCTGACAAATTCCCTCGGGCAATAGTCTGCAGTAAAGTCAACTGTCTCGTGATTAGTGTTTGCGATTAAAGTGAGCTCTTACCATAATATTGCGTAGTTTCTTAAAAAGAAACGAGAAAGCCAAACAATACGTGTTTTGAAGGGGGAAAATGTTAAAATTACCGGAATAAACCATCTCGATAATAGCTGCCACGTAACAGAAGCCATTACAATAATTTCCTTCTATGCTCAGTCCGGGAACAAGATTTCGGAAATCAGCTTTTCCTTTAAAGAGCCGTGATCAGACCAAAACACGACACGTGTCAAGATTTATATTTCCAACATTGTAAGAGGTTCCTACTAACCTCAGTACTCTGCATGAATGCGCAGAGATGATATTAATGCAACACAAATCTCTCGGCGGATTGAAGTTGATGTTGGTGTTAGTGTTGTTGTTGAGAACATCTTCACCGGACTGACATGACGTGACACTATTCAAGCTCAGCTGTGATACCGAGGGTAATTAATCCCAGCTTTCGTCTTGGCTGCTGAGTAATGGTACGTTTACACGTGCGATTGAGTGCGTGATTGAATAAGCGATTGTTGTGCTCATGGTTAGATCTACCTAATTAATACACCTCTAAGAGCTAAAGGACTAACAGTATTACTTGTATCTTTACTTCAAGACACACTTTTGCTGCGCTATCGAGGGTAATAAATCGAAGCTTTCGTCTTGATTGTAAAGTAAAGACCCACTTGGAATAATTGGATCATTGCGATTGCTTGCACAATTGTCGTTCTTTTGTATTGAGGAATGGGAAAAATTCGGAAATAATATGTGTGTCCACTGTTGCAATTACCATTGTGATTATTATTTACTCCACAGAAAAAAATTGTGATGGTTCGAATGGACCCTTACACCTCCGATTGCGCGAATGATTTTTGATTCGCAATCAAAATTGCAGGTGTAAATAATCCTTGAAGCAGCAGTCGGAAGATTGGACAACAGTAAACGATAACAATTTTAAATTACAACTGAAAATATCCCCAGCCTGTTATTCCAGTCCAATGAGCCATTGGCTATTCTTTTGTATGTTCCCACAGCTGAAACTAAAAATTGCGTAAATCTGCTGAATGCCATGGCACTCTCATGTCCTCGTTGAATCGAAAGAATATAATTTGATGAAAATCAAATATTCTAAACAGCATGCGACAGGATTTGAAGAATCTCTTCAATACCTGTGTAAGTTTCATTCTCCGTTAGTGCTCCTTGTAATATCTATTCCAAAACAGAAGGTTTTGTTTTGTTATGCTTCTGAGGAATAATTTTTATCCGGTTAATCCTTGCAGATTTAAATTCTGGAAAAAATGGCAGTTCTTTTCACACATTTTGTTTCATAAGGGAAATAAAGATTCTCTGCCCCAATCAACACCTCCTCACACACTTCTAGCGATTGATACAAAAACAATTTAGACCCTAGTCTCCGTTAAAGTTAAGATCTGCTAGAATTTGATTTTATCTGTGGGATGCACTGAAGTCTGTGAGAAATCACTTAGTGTCGGTAAAAAATGCTTCCCACGGGCTGACAGACTGTGATCAAATTTCATGCTGAATCTTGTTTCGAACTGCCCTAATCATATTACCTCAGGTAAAATGACCTTAATTTTGGACAAGTAACGGTTTCACATAGGCTATACAATCCAGTAGTGGATCTATGGAATGGGGTAAGAAAGGGGCTATGGAAGAGGCCCTTTTGTAGAATTAGGTTAGGACAAAGGTTGCCACCAAGAACGGCAATATAGATTTCAGTGGGAGGAGGCGGCCGAGGGGGGTGCTAGTTATGGCGAGATAGGGTTCCCTTCCTGGCTGGTCCTTTCTCGGGGGAAAGGAGGCTAGGGGCATGTCCTATTGAATCATGGGATACGTATGGTAATTAGTGAAGAATTAACAGTACTTTAAATGCCAGTTCACAACCAAGTCAATTTGAGCGAACAGAATTTCGCCAATGTTCTCATTTCCATTGGAGATTGTTCACGGCCTGAAACAACCCGTATTCCTGATTTGTCAGAAAAAGCTCATCAACAGAAATCATTTATCTATTTCCTACCATTTTTTCTCCCGTTTGTGTAGGCAAAGAATGCGCCGTGTTGACCTGAGCGCACCGGGTGAGACGAAATGACTGGCATTTATGTTCCATTACTGAACAATCCAGCGGATTCTTCGCAGGAAGTCTGGCTGCAGCAAATAGACCACATGCCCACTTTTCAGCTGTTATGAGCAATGCAGGAAGTCCATTAAAGGATTGTCACAATATTTGATTTAGCCGAATAAAGCTGTTTTTTTTCTAGCTGCGAGAGGCAGATAACAATATCGTCAACTGGAGAAACCAGAGAATGACAAAGTTAAAAATTGTACGTGGACTCCACACAAGATTTATTTCTTCTATATCCATATTCCTGGTCAAAACAAATATTTACCGTCATTGTTCCCCAAATCTGCACACAACTAAGTTCTCCCAAAATGATTTGACTGATTTAAAGGAATTCAGTGACCAAGCATCACACATCAAAAGAATTCAATCAGGCAACCTCTTGTGTGGCAAGCGAACATCTTATCACTCAAACACCAAGTCACAGGTTAACAAATAGAATCTTTATATTGACCAGAATTCATGCTTCAGTGATTTTACAGGAAAAACTCCAAAGCTCACTCAAAGGTTAAAAGGTTTCAACTCATTCCAGTTTTCCTTAGACCATTCTGAGAATTGACACCGATTGGGACAAATTGAGTCAAACAAAAAGAGCCTCTGAACAGAAATCGAGCTTTATGTGTTTTTGTTTCTCAATTGCTCTTCATGGACACAGCTGTTTTTCAAAGACTTCTTGTAGTTTCATTTCTAGTCAGACTATTAGACATTTCACTACCTACTGACAGTAAATTGAACTAATTAAGTCACTTAAGCCTTCTCAGTCAATTACTAGATTTTTTGAATTTAGAGAAATCAGGAATGTGCCACTTATACTGCTGGATTATAACCATTATGGTTTGTGTTGAGACCCAAAAGCAATTGCAGACCACACTACACAATTGTCGAACAGTATCCGAGATTTCAACTCACAAAATACACGGTACATGAAGTACATGGCTGGTAAGGTGTCCAGATGAGCTGAGATGAGCTTGTTTCACAAAATTGCCTACTTATGGCATAATTGAACTGTCAGACAGATAGGTAGATTGATAGACAGACAGACAGTTTTGGATTAAAATTAACTACTTGCTGGATTATCTTCCTATTTTAATAGGTTCGTCTAATCAGATGAATTATTTGATTGCCCAGTGATGCATGACAAAAGACTATTCAAAGTGTTTAAAACTGTCCCACCTACAAGTACTAGCATAATGGTTATGATTGTGTACTCATGATCAAGAGGTTCTGGGTTCAAATCCTGCAGGAATTTAGATTTTAAAATTTGTTTGTTGTCTTACTTACTTAATAATATGAAATTCTAATTCAAAACCTCAATAGGATTGAACATTTATAGTTACAAGTCCGTATAAGATTGCTGTATGAATCCATGGAGACCATCTGTTGTTTTCCGTCCTGCCAATTCACATTCTGCTGCTGCCCACAGTCATGTACTCAATTCTGTTATCTTGATGCAAAAGTGTCCAGATAGGTCCTAATAGACAGCTTTTGTAAGTCGCGGTGGCAATGCCCTATCATCCAATAAATTGAAGATCTGTCCTACACAAAGCTGTATAATGCAGGGGAAGGGCGTGTGTGTCTTAGAAAAAAGAACATTTTTATGTTTCTTTTTGCTGTGTAGTATTTGTTGCCCCACTGGCTAAAATATCAAAAATCCAAGGAGTGTAAGAATTACACATGCTGGCTCGTGGGGTCCAGAGGGTATCCCAGAAATTGGTGTTTTGGGGTCAGGGGGTGGGAAAAGAGGAGTAATCTTCTTTTTTATTCTAGCTAAAATTCTGAAAACAAAGAACTAATAATGAGGCCATGACTAATAATGTCATGAGCAGGCGATGAACTAGTCATAAACTGGTGAAGAACTGGTCATGACCAGTTCATGAAAAGATCACAAAGAGGTCATCAACTAGTCACAGACAAGGTCATGAATTGGTCATGAACAGGATGTGAACAGGTCACAAACCTGTCAAAAACTGGTCATGAACAGGTCACAAAACTGGTCATAAACTGGTTACAAACTGGTCACAAACTGTCATAAACAGGTCAGGAACTAGCCACAAACAGGTCCCAGTCCTGTCACCAACAGGTCATAAACTGGTCATGAACAGGTCACGAACTGGTCACAAACAGGTCACAAGCTGGTCACAAACAGGTCATGAACTGGTCACAAACTGGTCACGAACAGGTCATGAACTTTTCACGAACAGGTCACAAACTGGTCATGAACTGGTCACAAACAGGTCATGAACAGGTCACAAACTGGTCACAAACAGGTCACAAACTGGTCATGAACAGGTCATGAACTGGCCACAAGCTGGTCACAAACAGGTTGCGAACTGGTCATGAACAGGTCACAAACTGGTCACGAACAGGTCACGAACTGGTCACAAACAGGTCACGAACTGGTCATGAACAGGTCATGAACTGGTCACAAACAGGTCACGAACTGGTCATAAACAGGTCACAAAATGGTCATGAACAGGTCACGAACAGGTCACAAACTGGTCACGAACAGGTCATGAACTGGTCATGAGCAGGTCACAAACTGGTCACGAACTCTCACTGCATCCTGATTGGTTGCTCCCTATAAGCCCATTCCAAATGCCTAATTTCCACCAATCATTCCACAGTTAAGTAGGTCTCATTATAATAAAAGTGCTAAAAGCTCCCCTCCACCCTTTCCCGATATCCTCCGTGCCCCCCATTGTAATCAATAAGCTGACTCTAACGAGCCAGCAACAAGTCTTTTTCGCAATTAAGAAATCCTATTGCTCATTAAACACAAGCACATTTCCTCAAAAGAATAAAAGTGTTGTACTGACCAGCCAATTGGCGACACGTTAAGAGTCAATCCATTCATCGAAGTTACGTGACATCAGTGTGAATGTATCTGATTGGTGACTTGCAGAGTCGCCTTATTAATTGGTATTCAATAATAGAAATCAATCAAAATGAGCAATGGTACATTCACTATGTCCAGTAATAAATGCTAAAAAAAACTAGCCACAGTGAATTAACCATTCCCCAATTGGATTGATTGCCATTATTGACTACCACCAGTTTGAATTGTGTTTACTAATTTAACAAATTTGTCAAATGACCTAACTTACCATTAAAGGAAAACTCAATTGGCTTTTTTCGGCCAACGCATCTTTGACAGCAAGCGTGAAAAAGTAGCAATGTTAAAGATGAGAAAAAGGTGTCCATTGTATATATTGCAAGAGTAAAAGAAGAAAAAAACGAGTCACCAAGTGAATCCTTTGCTACTTGATATTTCGAACATCAGGCTAGATTATAAAGATAGAATTCTACTGTTCTGATTGAATCTCAGAATTTCATTCGAAAACCGCATTATTTTGAAAGAAATAATTATTATTCATTGTATTCTTATAGTGACATATTGATTCCCATCGGAGGAGGAGGAGTATAATTTATATTCACACTGAAGAGAACCCTCAAGGCAATACAGTATTCCCACAATAAACGACTAATTGAGGAAATAAATGCTGATCTATATCCTTGATGGCACTTGTTGACAATCTAATGAAGCATTTTAATGAGTACTGAGCCATATTCCAGTGCAATCGTGGGTGTCGTGTTCTTCATTTGTGGTGTAATGAGTAATTCAGTAGTGTTGAAACAGGAGTAAAGTAATACGATCGGTCAAGGCCTGGGGAAATTAAAGAAATTGGCATTCTCTATGCAGAATAGCAAAAATATCCTACACAAAGATCGCACACATTACTAGTTTTCCTGTACAAAATCCCTTTTGAATGTGGCGCTGGGGGTATGCTGTCGCCAGCAATGTTTAATTGGCTGCACTTGATTAATTCAGTCGTGGTTAACTGCACTGGGGACCGGTAATTCTTGGGGACACGTAGTACTTGCTTTGCTATGCATTTCGTATTTGTAGGACCATAATAAATAATCTTTTTGTTTCTTACAGCAGTATGACCAATAGACCCCAGGGAAACCCACCGTAATAATACCTGGAATTGAACGCATTCTGCGTTGTAGAATTTAATGGAATATTCCTCATATGGTTCCTGTAACTTGGTTCAAAATTGACGGTAACATTGAAAGGAGATTGCCTGAATTTGACTAACAGCAAAAATGGCAAAGGTTATTGCATCTTCTTTTGTCGAAGAAATCATGCTTCTTTCTGGCACTTCGTTTATTATTGACAGTCAGACATGAGGTATTCACAGACATATAATTGTTGAGTAACGTGCAATGCAAACTCCTATCAATATTCGTACCAGGCCTACCTGGCATTATATTGATGAGTAATATGATCTAAAGAGCTGTTTCTGTTTCTTTCTTCTTCTTTATCAGATCAAAACAATGCAGATTAAAAAATTGTGAATCTAGTACATTTCTTTTAGCAAATACAAAGAAAGCATTCAATAAAGTCTACTACCTTTTTATGGATTTTACCATGAGGCAATGTTACCCACATGTAAATTACAAAACGTGTCCAATGATTTAGAGCCAGAATTTTTTCAAATTGTACCATTTTCAACTCTGGTTCCAAAATGTGGAATCCTACATGCGCGCTGCAAATTGCTCAACGTAAAATTGGTTTGATTAGTTCGAAAATTTGAATGTGCTCTTCTTCAGATGTTAATTTTAAACGGTTATGCATTCGTCTGAGACAATGTACTTTTTCATCGATTACGAATATGCACTTTTATTTTATTTGTTTGACATGTCAGATTACGATTTTGAGTCAGCAGGGTACCTGTATATGTGGAAGATTCATACGGCTCATAATCCTGTTACATATTTTACGGCAATGCTTAGTCAATTACAAGAGAAAACAGGAAACTTCATATGAGCAAAAATAACATGAAAGAAGCTTTGTTGTGTAAACTTAATGTCATTTATTCAATATTGCGTTAATATAAAATGCACAATTGTTGTGTGTAGTGTCATTTTGAACGGTTCGATTGAAGCGCGGCGGGGATCAATCTGTAACAATGCATGGAAACGTGAAAGGGATCAGTCTATTCTATTACGTATTGCGTATTTTTTCTTTAATTTTGATAAAATGGCGCACGCTATAAAAGACGTTATGATGGCATCGTTCAGAAATTAAAAACTCGGATATTCATCAAGTTATGCTGATGAAGTTGAAATTGAAGTTGCGTTACAGAAAATTCACTAAATCGCAATATTCTTATCATTTACTCAATACACTTGTGTAACCATGAATTGCCCGGAGTAATAATGACTCCATAGCATGATTCATTGATATTAATGGCATAATAAATGAGATTCATCCAGGAACCAGAGTCAATAATGCCATATATTTATCGCCACTAATCGCGCATGTAGGTCGTCCATTTCGTCCTTCGTTACTTTTGATTTAATACAACAATTCATGAAAAACGAGACATGCCAATTCAAACTTTTGCAGAAAGTTTCGAACTGATCAATTTTACGCCTGACGTGCATTGGAATCATTTTGTAGCCACATGTCACGGAAAAGGATGATTTCTCAGTGTGCACGCAAAGTCACAGAATCAGAATCATATACGAGATCTTGTTTTATGTACCCTCAAGATTGTACGCAATTTCGAACCATTCGATTTCACCTTCATCCAGAGATTATGGTGAAATGGTGTGTTATTTCTCGCTTTAAAATCAAATCCATGATGACTTTTAAACGTATTGTTCCACTCCATTCATTTCGTATTCTTCGTAGTCAGGATCGTTGATACTGAGGCTCAGGTATGTAGATCCCACACACTGGGAAACTCTTCTTAACAATATCCATAAACATCCTAATAAACACACCAGTTCCTTTATCACCATTGCACAAAAAATACCATCAATGTGCAAATCTACTGTTTCACCATTTTTAATCACACCATAAAGTCTTAGCACCAAGAAAGGAATGTCTAATAATACTGTTGCAATGTAAGTACTCCATTTGAGATATTTGTTTGTGACTTGGTTTCCCATATAAACTGGAGGAATTGCTATTGTAAGACTTCCAATGCAGAGAAGGAGTGATCCCATGTAAGTCAATGTTTGGCAGATTAGATTCCATGGAGCACCATGAATTCTTGTGGACAACTGAAAGACAGGAAACCGTGATAAATGTTTCTTGCAATAAATAAAAGTACAGCAAACATGGAAAGTGTGTTAAGATGCTTAAATCTATTAAATTAAGATACCTCGACAAGAGTGGCTACGTCAAGAGCCTGCAGAAAGAAGTAACAATTGGAATGCAGGAACGGTTGCCATGACATTTTCCATCTAAAATGCAGGAGCCTCAACACTGCAGGAGTCAACACTGCAAATTGCAACAGGGTCAACCAGCCTCTCTGTAATTGAATTTTAAAAGCAAGCTTGAAGACAACTTGTTCACATATTCGAAGAAAATAACGAAAAAAGAAAGTGCTTTTTAACCAGAATCTGTTTTGAATTGAATTGAAAACATGAAGTTTTAATTGATCTCATGAAAATTCATTTTTATTTTCAGTGAATACTGGGGAAGCAGTTCAAGGTGCTGAGAAAGTACTTTACTTAATTACAATCAATGTAAGATTTGGCTAATTTACATAGAATCTAATTCTGTCAGAAAGGGATTATTTGCTCGAATAAGAGAAGAATATCTCTTTGCGGCGGGTGGTTAAGCGACTCCAGTGCATTTGGCAGGTAGTCCGAGTTTGAAATAATTGACAATTTCAGGTTCTTACATTGACAAAAATAAACTCACCAAACTGTGTAGAATAATGGTTTGAGACCTGTGAGGTACAACACCAGAAGCATCCAACACTGTGATGTTTGTCGGTAGTCGGTACGGTAGGGCCATGAGACACTGAACTCCGGGGCCAATTTTTACACCCAGTGCCACGTTAGTATTGTTATTAACCATGGAGCTGTAGTAGGCAATATTAGAGTTCAGATCGTCGTTGTTGCTGGTGTAGTCGCTGGTTCCAGGTGGTTGTATGAAGCACGCCTGCAGAGCGGCTACTCTTGGAAGACCTCTTATGAGCAAGAAGGGAACACTTCCAAGTGTTACGAAAGCTGGATCCGCCATCAAATGTATGAACCTGTGGACACAAAACAGTATATTAAGTACACAAAGCAGTACAAGAAATATAGTTTTCTCTCCATCGAATACACAAAAAATTCAAAATTACAATTGGCTCGAGTATCAACAACGTCATCGTCTTTAACTATTTTAACGACGTTTAGGGCAACTTTCATTCATCCACAAAAATAATCACTTGCGACTATGAATAGAAAGATGCCCTAAACATATTTGATTGTTTTTCTTCCATCAGTAGGAGTAAAAATAATTAGGTTGAAGCACAGAAAGTAACAAAATAAGCACTGCCCTTTGCATCATTACAAACAATTGACGGAAACTACGTGTCAACAATTTCCGAATGGGCTTTGTTGTCCCACACAATGTTTCAGTTTCTGTCAATAGATATTAAAGTGTCCGATGAAGATGCCGAATTTCCGATCATTTCTGGTAATGGTCTTGCAAAAATGGATTTTGAAGGAAAAGGCATTTACTCCTCTCCCTCAGTGCAGTTTACTTTGAAGAATATTTTACTGTACTTGGTTGTTCCAAATAATTAAAACTACATGCTTTTTCAGTGAAGTTTCCAAGAAAATAAATAACTTTTAAATGTTGGAATTATGTTCCAACTTCATGTACGTAATCACGAAAAAATGATATCTGTCCAATTTGGAAAATCACATATCTATAGTTCCAGTACATTATCGTTAATATTTGACACTGACCCTGGTCCAGGAGGCACGTTTCTGCAGCTGCACATTATCGCTGTAGCTGTGACGATCAAGACGAAAAAAAGTGCGATTTCTACCAGAACCCACAGACCGTATACTATGTACCTGAAACGAAAATAATAGAAGAGACAAAGTAGTACTATTTCTTGAAAGAAACTATAAATAATTGGGCAATCAGCAAAGTTTTAGGGAAATTATTGGTTGCTTCAATATCAGTAAATAATTTTCAAAAAGGTTATTTGACATCAAACAATGAAGCAGTTTCTATTCTAACAATATTTTATATAGGTAAGTTAAGGAGACGAGACAATACCTTTCATCCAAAACCACAACTGAGGAATCCATCCAGGTAAACTGGGGTGGGCCTTTTCTTTCTCTGAAAGATTTCGGTTTACTTGTATGTAAATCTCCGATGCATGCTTTCATCTTTCTGGACAAGACTTTGCTGTTATGGCATAATCTGTACAGTGATTGATAGTTTTGGATTGCTGAGGTCAATGTCTAACCATAATGAAGGGTTTGAGGGGCAATGGTGAGGCTTCTGACAAATAATACTGCCTCAAGCAAGCAGTATCAGGAAGCGTTCTAAAACTACTATAACATTGGGTTATGTTAGATTTTATTTTTTATCGCACGAAGAAAGTTTAAAAGCAGAGTTAATAAAAGATACACATCCAGACAAGTTTTATCCCGCAAACATCATCACGCCTTGCGTTGTGAGAAATCAGAACCAGTGATACAATATGAAAATGTGGGTACCTATCAGATTCTGCATGTCCAGATGCCCAATTAAATCCAGGTTCTATGTCGAGAAACTGTGCGGAATGAGGAACCGTTGCCATCATAAAGGTCAGCAGATTAAGAACCAACCATCCTGCGAATAACTGCAGGTACGCAGCACAACTCCCTGCAGTGGCAGAACCCTTCTGGTAATGTTGGCCCTGCAAACCTCCGTCCTCCAATTCACGATGCTCCATTGTTAATTCTATCCTTGTGTGAAGCACAAAAACAACCGCTTCATTTTGTATCAGATGTCCGTCTTTCCTTGGTCTCCGTAAAATTTGGTGCTAACTGCAAAAGACACCAAGTTCACTTCATTTGGATACCCCTGTCAGGTTACCTTAATGTTTAAAATTAATTTCTCCAGCTCAGTAAACTAGATTACACAAAGAAATTGTCTCACCTTCTCAGACACTCGCAAAGATGCGGTTCTTTCCGTTTTAATCAAAGGTAATAAAATGCTTTTATATTTTCCACAAATAGATTTTCCGTTTTCATTTTCTGATTCACCATGTGGAATGTTTCCTTATTATCTTTCATCCTTCCATTAATTTGATAAGTCACGTCTTTTTGCAACTGAAGATGCTTTAAATTGAGTGAGCATCGTATTTCTTAAAATCTCATCATGAAGATTATTCACGTTTTTAATTAAAATAACTTTCCATCAACTCTTCTATGTGTAGGCTTCAGATGTACACGTGATATTTATACTTGCTTAATTAATCACCAGTTATAACACCGTTCTGTCTGTCTCTGTTATTAGGGGAATAAAAATCCTCAAAAATATCCATAACTTTGTACTGATAGACATCTAAGAAACTGGTATCACCCTGAAGTAATGTCTATGTGTACACGGCAGTGGTGGCTCGGATTTCCGCATTAACAATGAGCTCCAAGCAAAGCAGCTTGGTTTACCTATCTGCCAGGAACAGCTTCACTTGAAAATCTCACAGCTTTAACTGCCTCTCTGGGTGAACTTATCCTTCCACTAAATATTTAATACCACATGTGGGGTTTTCCTTTTGTGCAGAATCAAAGTTGTTTTCTCTGTACTTCTAAGGAGTCTTTGAAGGAATATAACATCATCTCAAGTCTGTGTTATTCATGCAAAATCAAGATTTGAGGTGTAGTTTCCGTCCACTTCGAAAGTTTGTCTGAAAATAACAATGTTCAAAATGTGCGATTAAGTCAGTAAACGTATCACTGTGTCACCAATATTTACACTGTCTTGGTTTGTGTAGCAAAACTCAACCCCAGTCAGAATTGAGTGTCCGCCAGGTCAG
>JBCAUG010728800.1:0-12116 GCA_038406175.1 Haplosyllis leylae
ACACTGGTCAATGAGCGCGACCATGATGGTCTGGAGATGACATCTTTTGTTTGCTACTCCTCACGGAGGCCTTACACATGGCACCCTGTAGTAACATCAATCGGTTCTGACATATGCGACAATATCAAAATATTCTGACAGGGATTTTACAATGATGGTCTATGAGAAATAGATGATTTAATGATGGTACTAAATAGGGGACATTTGTCAAGAAAATGATACAGCAAAAAATACTTTAGAATGGTTATGTCTTAGTTTTGACACTATATCTGGGCGAGGCTCAGATATTCACAGATTTCCCAACATGATATAATACATTTTTTGTCATTTCTTACATTTATTGTATACTTCCTGCTGGGAAATCTGTTAATATCTGAGTCATCCCCAGTTATACTGTTAAAACTAAGACATTGGTTGGATCTAGTCATTATGCAATATTTTCTACAATATCATTTTGGGAACAAATGACCTTAATTTTGCACCATCGTTCAAAATATTATTTTCTTATAGACTGCCATTGTAAGCTCCAGTCAGAAAATTTTGATACCCTCATTTTTGTCAGAAACTTTTGAAGTTCCTGCAGGTTGTATGGCAACCAGCGATGGTGTTCACACATGACGTTAAAATTATGTCTTTTGACTCTTGACTTCTGGGTAAATTTTCATTTGAAGTTCAATTGATTCCTATATGTTCAATTTTACTAGTACAATGCCAATGCAGCAGTCCCGGAACAATGCAGAATGGATTCCAGCAGTCCTTGGCTACCTTTTACATTTGCGGCGCAATCATCCGGTTCACCTGCAATTTCGGTTACGAATTAGTTGGCGACAGTTCACTAACGTGCGTGAGCAACAATAGGTGGAATGGTTCCATCCCCAACTGTGTGCAACCATGCGAGTGCAGCAATCCTCCTACATTATTCAATGGTTTCGTCAGCCCTCAAGGTTCTGTCAGCTGCAATTCTTTCGTCACTTATCAATGTACCCAAGGTTACACTCTACAAGGAGCCAGTCGATTGCAGTGCGTCAACAGAGTGTGGAGTGGACCAGCACCATTCTGTCAACGACAAGGTGGGCTTCCATAACAGGGGCGGATTCATGACCTGTTCTAGGAGGGGCTCCAACCCCTAGAAGGGGGCACTAACCACCACATATTTTACATAGTTTCTGAAAAATCCCATGGAATAAAAGAACTTTTGGTCCATCGGGAAGGGCGCGCGCCGCTGCGTTGGTCACTGTTCCTTAAGAACTGTTTCTCCTTATAAATTTTCAGAAAAAAGCGAAGCAGAGAAATACCTCATGCGCACTTTATTATCCTTGCTGCGAAGCGCGTAGAATAGTAAATAATGACGTGATTCGTTTCAGGTAATTTTGACATTTTTGTCGTTTTATGTACGCATAGTCACCTGCCAGGCTCCTCCTCAGATGCCCAACTCTGTCCAATCCCAAGTGACGTCTTTCGAACAGAGAGCCACGGTCAGTTACACCTGTAACCCATGTTACAGAGGGGGCGGAACTATCACATGTCAGGCCAATGGACAATGGTCACAGACTACACCCTGTTCAGGTAAAATTTATTTCTACCTAAGAGGAATACCGTCAGACATTTAAGTATTGACACTCTTTAGAATCCGACGGATTGGTTTCATGATGTGAAGAAACCGACTGAATAACAAACAGAATTTTTTCAAATAGATGCGTAATGTGATAATTTTGTCCTTTCTTTTTGCATACGAATGTGTTTTCATTGCAGCTATAACCCATATAACTGCATAATGATGATGAATTGTACAAAAAGAATGCATAACATTATGTGCAAAAAGAGGTGTATCCCTTTTTACTTGCATAAAATCATCTCTTTATTGCAGCTATAACCTGTACCAATATCCCAATCGTACAAAATGCTGTGCGGACACCTGCCTTTGGATCGGTCCAATGTAACGCTGCTGTCACATATCGGTGTAACACTGGATACATATTACAGGGACAGGCCAGTTTAACTTGTGGTTCCAATGGACAATTGACTGGTACTGCACCCACTTGCCAAAGACAAATAGGTATGCCACTATAAAAAATATGAAAACGGTCGAATTCAAACTTACAGTGTAAAAAACTTTCTGGTGATGTCTATGTCTGGTATCCCAGTATTTGTTTGACCCTGTAGCACAAAAATAGAAGATATTGAACATCTTTCTTTTTTCCGGTACACATAGTCACTTGCCAAGATCCTGGTAATGTACAAAACGCCAGGAGATCTCAAGTGACATCTTTCAACGAGGGATCCACAGTCACCTACACGTGCAATCAATGTTATAGACTTAATGGGGGAGGCACCATCACATGTCTCGGCACTGGACAATGGAGTACACCAAGACCAGTTTGTTCAGGTAAATACATTTCCAAAGGAAAATTCGACCAAATTCCATATTCCAAAGAGAATGACTGTATAATGATGATGAATTGTACAAAAAAGAGGTTTGCCCCTCTTTTACTAACAGCAGGGGGTAGACGGATGAAATTGAAAACTATTTGTGCGACAAAGATGTAGGATCTTTAACATTATGAGCAAATGAGACGTTTCTCTTTTTTACGCAAACCGTTCCTTCTTTGTAGCTGTAACCTGCACCAATATCCCATTCGTTCAAAATGCTGTGCGGACACCTGCCTTTGGATCGGTCCAATGTAACGCCGCTGTCACATATCGGTGTAACACTGGATACACGTTACAGGGACAGTCCAGTTTGACTTGTGGTTCCAATGGACAATTGACTGGTGCTGCACCCACTTGTCAGCAAGGTACACGATCTGAAAATTGTTCAAAAATTAAATGTATTCCAATACACATTACACATTAACAGTTCACATTCTTAACCATACAAAATATTTTTCACAAAACTTTTGTTATTTTGCTCTCAGTCAGGTGCCAGGACCCTGGAAATGTGCAGAATGCTCAAAGAACTGGCTTCGACTTAAACGTGAACTCTGTCGTGAGCTACATGTGTAATCAATGTTACAATGGAGGAGGCAGCATCACGTGTCAGAGCAGTGGACAGTGGACGCCACAGACACCCCAGTGTAGAGGTAAATAAAAAGAAGACTTCTAACTTTATACCTTTGTTGTTTCTCAATCAAAATTTCAAGTCCAAAAGTCAGGTGGTGGACACATGAAATTGAGCATGGTTTACATAACAACAAGGGATGATATTGTCTGTTAATGGGACTATCCAGAAGACCAGTGTCAGCACCCCACTGGGGTAAAATGACATCTGATATATTTATGTTGATTATTATTAGAGTGAATTTTTCATTGTAATGATTTACATGTCTAATATTTCATCACACCAGTTCGTACAAAGTATATGCTTATGTGTATCCCATGAAGCTCAGTTTGAGTTTGAGATTTCAGTTTCAGTTTTGGACGGTTATCTAGCTCGTTTACAAATGAGCGAGATTCAAATAATAAGAATCTAGCTCATTCTCAAATGAGTTAGATTTCATTTGTTTGTAAACCAAGTTTCTTGTCTGGTTTCCCAGGGGTGATCCACAATAATCTAGCTAGTCAGCAAATGAGCTAGATTCCTTGAGAATAATCCAGCTCATTTGTCAATGAGCTAGATTTTTTAACCTGGGAACTCAAACTGAAACTGAAATCTCAAACACAAAATGAGGCTTATCGATCACACATGCTTATACATATCGATGAAATCAATTAATTTTTACATTTAACCAACCTTAATGCACACACCTATGAACTAGGTCATTTCCGGATACGCGTTTTGCCTTTTTTACTTCCATGTAATAATCTCTTCATTGCAGCTGTAACCTGCACTAATATTCCGAATGTACTTAATGCTGTGCGGACACCTGCCTTTGGATCGGTCCAATGTAACGCTGCTGTGAGATATCAGTGTAACCCTGGATACACATTACAGGGACAGGCCAGTTTAACTTGTGGTTCCAATGCACAATTGACTGGCACTGCACCCTCTTGTGTAAGAGAACAAGGTATGTTTCTAAAAATTAAGATAAAGAAAGAAAATGTAAAAGATTTGTCAAAATAACAAATCTCGGCAAAATTAACCAACCTCACAGAACAGAAAAATCATCTTGAATACATATATAGTGAAAATTTTCTTCAACAGAATATATTAACTATTTTTATTTCCTGTCAATAGTCAGATGCACAGATCCTGGTCAGGTGGCCAATGCTCAGAGATCTCAAGTAACGTCTTTTCTTGAGGGAACAAGAGTCACCTACACATGCAATCAATGTTATAGATCTAATGGGGGAGACACCATCATATGTCTCGGCACTGGACAATGGAGTACACCAAGACCAGTTTGTTCAGGTAAATACATTTCTAAAGAAAGGAAAATTCTACCAAATTCCATATTCCAAAGAGAATGTCTGCATAATGATGATGAATTGTACAAAAACAATGCATAACACTATGTGCAAATGGGGGTGTTTCTCTTTTACCTGTATAAAATAATTTCTTTTTGTAGCTGTAACCTGTACTAATATCCCATTCGTTCAAAATGCTGTGCGGACACCTGCCTTTGGATCAGTCCAATGTAACGCTGCTGTGAGATATAAGTGTAACACTGGATACACATTACAGGGACAATCCAGTTTAATTTGTGGTTCCAATGGACAATTGACTGGTACTGCACCCACTTGCCAAAGACAAATAGGTAAACAATTTTAAATAAAAAGCTGAAAAAAGGAATGTCTACCTAACACAAAATGTTTCTAACTAATGTAGAATCAGTTTTACATTACAAAAATGTGCACAAAACATTCATTTATTTATCCTTTTTACCCTATTTACAGTCAATTGCCAGGATCCAGGTTTTGTACAAAACTCAGTCAGATCTCAAGTGTCATCTCTTAATGAGGGATCCACAGTCACCTACACATGCAATCAATGTTATAGATCTAATGGGGGAGGCACCATCACATGTCTCGGCACTGGACAATGGAGTACACCAAGACCAGTTTGTTCAGGTAAATCAATTTCTACAGAAACGAAAATTCTACCAAACTCCACATTCCAAAGAGAATGTCTGCATAATGATGATGAATTGTACAAAAACAATGCATAACATTATGTGCAAAAAGAGGTGTTTCCCTTTTTACTTGCATAAAATAATGTCTTTATTGCAGCTATAACCTGTACCAATATCCCATTCGTTCAAAATGCTGTGCGGACACCTGCCTTTGGATCGGTCCAATGTAACGCCGCTGTGAGATATCAGTGTAACACTGGATACATATTACAGGGACAGGCCAGTTTAACTTGTGGTTCCAATGGACAATTGACTGGTACTGCACCCACTTGTCAAAGACAACCAGGTATGCCACTAAAAAATATGAAAAAGGTCGGAGAGCCAAAAGGTCGAGTTCAAACTTACACTTTCTGGTGATGCATATGTCTATTAAAAGTACATAGTGAGGATTCCGTGTGTCTGTGTGTGTATGTGTTCCAATTCAGATCTTTTTGTCGGTTGGCTCAGGCGTTATGACGTCATTACCTAACGGAGTGAGAGTCGTAGCTTGTTGCAACTTCATTTTGTACCAATGAATTATGAACAACAGTTGAGTAGTCACACCGAAACAGGAAAAATAGTTTATGAACAGAGTAAACAGCCACGGTTTTAACCAACTTGAACGTAACCATTTACACAACATTATTTCAGTAACTTGCACATGTCCAAATCCTGCACCAATTCAGTTTGGGACCCAGTTCCCTGCGTTCGGACCTTACAACTGTGGCTCTCAGATTAATTACAATTGTAATTCTGGATACAACCTAATTGGGACTAGAACCCTGACTTGTAATAGTAATAGACAGTGGAGTGGCACTGTGCCTTTTTGTCAACTTCAGACAGGTATGCTCCGTTGTAAGGCTCACCTTTATTGTAAAATAGAGCTCATTGCATGTACAGTTTCATAGAGCCCCACACAGCTTTCATGAAGCAGTAATTAACAGGAATGTTAAACCACTTACCAGGAGTCCTCCCATGATGCTGACACCCCTAAAACATTTGCAGCTGCTCTGGGACTTCATGCGAGCTTTGTCAAATTTGCCCGGCTTTGTCACAGCTTCGAAGCTACACTATACAGCTCCATAAAAGCTCCATCTAGAGACTCAGAGTAGCAATACCACTTAAGAAGTTGTCAACTATGACTAAGCATGTACCTGGAACCTACTCTAGAATTACTGGGGCGTAACTTGTGACAGCTTGTACATCAGCTTCAGAAAAAATTATTTTGTTGCAAAATACCTTCTGCCTTTCAGTTAGCTTCTGATTTCCTGCGGGAAATCCACTGTCTACGCTATTGTCTCTGGAATGGTCCTCTTGATAATGAATAGTGACCTTTTCTGAAAAAAATCATAATGATGTAGTCGTGATGTGCTGTGACGATGTCATTTGATTCGAATACCGCATTGCCAAGATGTTGGCTAGTTCCTGTGTTTATTTCTATCAGTATTCTTTAAACAAAAATTTAATTAGTAGATATTATATCTTCTGGCTAATTCTTAAATTCAGCAATAATTTAACAAAAATGTTCTCTTTGTAATAGTGGCATGTAACTGCCCCGTGCCGACCACTGTCCAAAACGCCGTCTACCAACCTTCATTTGGGCCATACAGCTGTAGCTCTATTGTCACGTACACGTGTAACCAAGGATATCGCCTGGCTGGAGCAAGTACCCAAAGGTGCGTGAGCCCTGGGCAATGGTCTGGGGCACTGCCCAGCTGCCAGCGGGAAGTAGGTATGTTGTTGCGAAGTAGGTATGTTGTTGCTTTTGTGCCTCTCTATCGTCGGCAAATGGATTGTAAAAATCACAGTTTGTCACCTGGTCTCATCAAAAACCAATTCCGAGCGACAGAAACTTGTCGCTGCTGACATCGTTGTCGTCTCGCACGAAATGACTTTATTCGGGGATCGTTTCTTATTTCAGTGGCTTCTACTTGCCCAGACCCCGGTCAGGTACAGAATGGGGAACGCAGGCGAATCACCTTCTCTCCTCAAACTGTGGTGAGTTACTCGTGCGATATAGGGTACAACCTGGTAGGAGAGGCCACCATGGTTTGCACAGATCAGGGACTGTGGAACAATGTAAAACCAACCTGTCAGAGTCAAGGTAAAACTTACATGAAAATAAAGAAAACACTTATTTTTGAGTGATTTTGTGGACAACTTCAGTGGAGTAACGATTTAACCCCATCTGAGATGTACTTGCTTCTTTTGATCCTAGAATGACCTCAATATATAAAGAACGTTAACGAAACAATCATCCACTTCATTAGTGAGCGAACTATTAAATTAAAATAGGTTTGTTATTTTTATGCTAATTTCCTCACCAGTTGCTTACAGGCTACTCCATCGCTCTGTGTTATTTCATCTAGTCCTAGCGTGTGGAGATCCTGGTCAGGTACCAAACGCAGTCAGGGTAGGAGTGACAACGAACTTGGTGGCAGGAGCGGCTGTTACATTTAGGTGTAACCAGTGCTATGAAGGAGGCGGAACCATCATATGTCAGGGAAATGGGCAATGGCCACCATTACCACCTTGTAGGCGTGAGTACAACTTAGAAGACACTCGCTTTCTGGTCTCCTGTCAAACAAAATAGATATAAAAGCAGCTATGACAAGGCTCCATGTTCCAGGCAGGGCTGTTTGCTGTGACTGATTATGATGCATTTTACAGATAAATAAACTTGTTCAACCAAAAAGTACCAAATTCACGTGAAATCACAATTTCATTCTTACAAGAGAGAGGGAACCTTATCAACAGCAATGCAAAAAAAATTGCCCCAAATTTTTTGTATCTAAATCCTTTATTTCACTTTGACCAACTGATGTTCAGCTCTAACATCCACACCACTGTTATCTTAATTAAAATAGAGGTGATTTCGAGATTTTCGCCTCGATTTTCGAGGTCAGTTGCTGATATCTTGTTCCTTGAATGAACTACAATATAAACCTATTCTCGTTCCGCTTAATATGATCTTCAATTCTATTTGTAACTTTTTTAGTCAGGCTTACAGACCACTAACTAAAGTACATTCATAAGTTAAGCTGATTTTTCCAATTCAACGTTCAAATTTGGCAATCGGAGGAAGGTTCAGTTGGTACTAAAAGCAATGACACTCCAAATTTTGAGAGACTAAATTACATGCAGGCACAAATTTATGTGAACATTATGTCTAAGATAGATATCAACGAATAATAAACCTTTTTAATCTGTCATGATAAGAGGATCAAAATAGGAGCTATTGTGATCTGTCGTGATAAGAGGATCAAAATAGGAGCTATTGTGATCAGTTTTGCCGATTTATGTAAATTGTACTGTTAAATATTTTCAACTCACAAACCGAATTCACACTTAATTAAGATGCAGACATCAGTTTCAGTAGGCCCTTAGAATTAGATATTATTTCATTTTTATGAATAAATGATTTGTTGTTTCACTGCAGTTGTGACTTGCCCTGACCCTGGAAGAATCCAAAATGGAAATAGAGACACTAATGGGCCCTTTAACTGTAACAGTCGGGTGACCTACAGTTGTTTCAACAATTTCAACTTGGCGGGTGTGGCCACTATTACCTGCCAAAGCAGTGGCCAGTGGTCTGGATCTCCGCCTTTATGCCAGCCAATAGGTACATTTCCGAGTCAGAATTCTTTTCAGTATCTTGCCATAAATAAATATAGCTGTAAATAAATAAACTGATTCTTGTAATACACAAACCAAGTTAAACAACTTAGTATTTTTTCCGCCTACGTAATTTGCATTTGGTGAGAGAGAGAGAGTATAAATTTGGAATCAGTAATTGCAAACTTCCTTACAGCGAAAAAACGGTATGGTAGAATCTCATTTAATTGCTGCACAACTTTCCTGCAGTTCCTACCGGATGCAATGATCCAGGACAAGTTCCAAACGCTCAGAGATCGCAGGTGACGTCCCTGCTGGTTGGTTCTCGTGTCACGTACACGTGCAACCGGTGCTTTAATGGTGAAGGAACCATCATCTGCCAGAGCAACTCCCAGTGGACAGCCAGACCCTCCTGCACACGTTAGTGTCAAATTATTGGTAAATTGACAAAAACCGTGGCCTTTGGCAATCAAGGAAAAAAATCAGCCCTCCATTGTTTGAGGAAATATGGATTCTTACTGTTGGACTATCCCATTATGTTCATCGTTTCGGTTCATTATTTCTAGGCCTGTTTTAACTTCATTTTAATCTTTTCAGCTGTAACTTGTCCTGATCCTGGTTTCTTTCAAAATGGCCAAAGGACTCCTTCAGTTGTACCATACAACTGTGACTCTGTCATAACGTACACGTGTAACTTCGGTTACAGCCTGCAAGGTTCCAGAACACGGCGATGCTTACCGAGCGGGCTGTGGGATCAGCCACAGCCAACCTGCACTGCAACCGGTAAATGTGCTACGGTGTTCAATCTCAATAAGTTTGAAAATAAATTCATAAAACTAACAACTTGAAAGGATTAAAGATGACAAATGTTAGTTCAAGTTGAGAGTATGACTTGGAAATAGTCGTAATCTCATTCTACATTGTTTTCGAAAATATTTGACTACAATTTTATTAGTTTTTATCAATTCAGTTTCAGTTATCAGTTTCTCAATATGCATTAATATCCGAATTCAAATGTTTGCAAATGGGTATTTGCATTGCAGTGATTGACTGCCAAGATCCGGGCCAAGTGCTTAACTCAGTTAGAGTAGGAGAATCTTTCAGTCTCAATAGCCAAGTCAGATACAACTGTCAGTCTTGTTACTCTGGAGGCGGAACCATTTCATGTCAGACTAATGGACAATGGAGCACACCAAGACCAAGATGCGACCGTAAGTGGGCCGATAACAACAACAAGACAGCCTCCCTTTAACATTATGAGGCAATGCCGACCACCGCCCCAATCCCATTCTACCTTGGACCTTGGATCAGGACCATGGACCACCTGATTCCCTGACCGCCCTAAACCATGGATCACCTCCCCACATACCATGAACCAGCTGGCCCCTGACCGCCCCCACCCAAAACTTCTGTGGTCAGACAAAAACCACTGAAAGCACTACCTTCCCTCGTACTATGTACTATGATACCCGTTTTGTTGATTTGATTTATTTGTCTTTTGTACCTTGCGTAATAAAACCGACTATTTTCTTCAAAGCTTGAATTGCACTCCTTCAATAACAAGTTAAGCGAGTTCGTCCAGGATACGACCAAGCCCAGATCGGTTGAACGTCATTTAATCCAAGACTTAAATTTGCAAAAAGTCACCCTACTCCTAATTTGCAAAAAAATCAGACCCTCCACTAAATTGCAAAAAAAATGGACCCTCCTCTAAATTGCAAAAAAATCAGACCCTCTACTAAATTGCAAAAAAATAGACCCCTCCTCTAAATTGTAAAAAAATCAGACCCTCCACCTATACTGCCATCTATTAGAAAGAAATGGCAGTGTTTGTGGAGGGTCATTGCCAATTCTTTCCAACAAATGGCAGTCCAGGTGGAGGGTCTGATTTTTTTGCAATTTAGAGGAGGGGTCTATTTTTTTGCAATTTAGTAGAGGGTCTGATTTTTTTGCAATTTAGTGGAGGGTCTGGTTTTTTTGTATTCTGCAAATTTACCAATTCCTACAAACTGAACTTCCAATTCTAGAAGTCCCATATCGGTATACACCGACCCGGGCTTAAAAATTCTTGATTGAATGATAATAAACATAAAGAAGCGGTAAGGATTCGTTTTCCAACATTTACAGCGGTAACCTGTAGTGACCCTGGACAAGTGCAAAACTCGCAACGTTTTCCAACTAATGCGCCATTCAGCTGTCTCCAGCAAGTGACATATACCTGCAATAGTGGCTACCAGTTGCAAGGATCGGCAAGCATCACCTGTGGACCAAACGGTCAATGGAGTGCCCCACGGCCCACCTGTCAAGCAGTCAGTAAGTGCATACCTACCGACCAGTGTTTCCAGAGCTTCTCGGATTTTATTAGAAATAAAGTGATACGCATCCTGAGGACCTTTTAACACAGAATAGTAGAAATTCAATAACGAGCTCATATTCTTCTGGGTAATTGCTTTTTAAAGGTCCAAAACTCAAACTTCAAAAACGTTACGTCAATATGCCCCATATGTGTACTGGGAAATGGGTTCGTATCAATCTTATTAAGATGGGGTCTGTTGAACTGAAATAACACCTCTGGGGTGTAAAGCTGGAGGTGTTATTTAAAATACTACTTAAGGGATATATTCCGCAACCATTATTTTAAATAACACCTCCACCTTCGGGATGTGATCTATAGCTTTGTAATTAATTATAAGTTCCCTATGCCTGGAATTAAGAAAAAATTAAACAGGTCATTTCTGTCAATGGGCGGTATCGTGATACATCGTGACTTGGATTAAAGTTTTTACATATTTGGTGTTGTATCTTTTTCAAAGTGACGGTCATAAAATTGATCTTCTTGGCTTCTTATTTCTGTTTCCTTGCTGCAACTACGTCACCAAATACAGAAGACTAGGCTTCTAATTTTGAAATTGATTTGTTAAAGATTGTTCTACATACATCGCGAAACAACCGCATCCATGAGAAAGTATGGTAATTGTTTGTTACAACAAATGAATCATTATTTTCAATTATTTCAGTAATTCAATGGCGAGATCCAGGCATAGTGGCCAATGCCCAACGCATTGGACAGAGCTTCACACCAAATAGCCAAATTAGGTACCAATGCAACCAATGCTATCGGGGAGGCGGAGTTATGACGTGCCAGGCAAATGGACAGTGGAGCCCATCCACCCCAAATCCTTGTACAGGTAAGCACCGTCAAGTAATCACAGTTTCTGGTATAAACCAAGAATGTTTATGAAAAATTCATTTCTATCGGAAATACATTTATTGTGAAAATACACCACAGTGAATTTCATACTGTAATTTTTATTGAAGCTCTTGTCACTTGTTAACATTGCCTGATGCATCGGCATTGTATTGCATGATGGTGCATTTACGGCTTGGCCACACTGAACTGACCGAGATTCTTTCCGAGTCCGATTTTGTTTCCGATAAATTTGGCTTACATAG
>JBCAUG010728811.1:0-12116 GCA_038406175.1 Haplosyllis leylae
ATAATTGTAATTACTGTCTCATGTTTACTCAGTTGGTTACCTGGTAACATTGTATTTGTTGTTATGATGTTTAAAGAGAAGTATCCTGTGGAAATGGTCATATGGATAGTTGTTGCTGTTGTACCTATTAACTCTGTGATTAATCCTGCTATTTTTATAGCTACCAATTTAAGAAAGGTTATCAAATACAAGAAATCAAATAATATGTCATAGTTAGTGCAGTAGGGAGCAAGACTGGTCAAAATAGATTTCACTAGCGAAGTTTGCCTGACTGAATTACACGGGATCCCTATCCCATGATGCATCTGGGCAGAAGGATCAAATGGAAAGGAGGCCCCCAAGAAGGACCACTTTGTAAGGATTGGACAGAAAGGGCTGGTCTTGAAGCTGAACTTCGAACTGAGCGACCCTCTTCCCCCATCCTAGTCACGGTTTGGAAGGGTATCCAGCCCACTCAGAAGAGGGACGTGAAGTGTAGAGGGAAAGTTGTCTTGTTTTGCTGATGCGATGGTTTTGTTTCGAAGAAAAAATTTACAGCCATGATTGCAACCATAAACCTTTTAGTTCCCGCGAGTTACTAATGATCTATATGAAATAAACTATTGTTGCCAACAGATTACATTATCTACGTTATGAACTCTTTTTGTGACAGTAAATTATTCACGGGAAGGAAAATAAGAACTTAAACAATTTATAGTATATCCCTTAAACATGTATTGTACAGATACATTAAATCATTTCCCAACCAATTGTACGATGCGTAGAATACCATGTCTCTTCCTAGAACATCCTAGAACTCTTTCTGCTGAATCTCATTCACCTCACGGACAGTTTCCCTTGTCAAAACAAGATCTTTACTTCAGATCAAACAAATACCAAGCCGTGTTGTCAGCTGTTCAGACAGACACATGCAGATGTTTCAGCAAGTAAGCCTCACTTTGGGATATCATTATCATCAAGAAGAAGTATTTTGAACCCATCAACAAAGAGCTTGGCAAGGGTTGTTGAGTGCTGACCCCTCAGGAGGCTGCTATTGTAGTTGGAGACTAAATAATGTCTCACTGCTTGTTACAGAAACTGTGAATACCAGAACCACCTGTCTTCTTAACACAAAATATAATTTTACAGTATTTTGTTCGAAGCACTAATTAATTTATGCATTCAAATAGGTGTCAAAACTGTCTTTCAAAGATGACATGACAAAGTTTAATACTTTGGGGTCAGAAAGAAACAACAAAACTACCAAACCACAAAACAAAATGGTCTTACGTGATGCAAACTATATTTTAAAATTTGACATTTGCAACTGGTGTCTCTGATCCGAGTGGATTTATGAATCAGGAATTCATGAATCTCTGAAGAGATCTGACGGCCCACAACTCCAACCCTTCACCAAAGAACACAAGCAAGGGATCCGCCCTGGCTTTTAAACCCAAGGCAGACGTCATCAGAAGACCAATTGAGTTTTTCACGATAGGCGTTTCTGTCAGATTATCTGACAGATTTTTGCGCAGGGAAGAGCAAAAATAAAATTCGTCAAAAATTGCCCCCAGTGGGATTTGAAACCAGGACCTCCAGATCCTGAGACCAGTGCTCTACCCCTGAGCTACAGAGGAATCTGTTGGGCAGGAGATTTCTGAAGTGAGCTTTGTTTCATGCACCACTTCATATGTTGGACTTTGTTCATTTCTAGAATCAATAGTGCATGACTTTATGACTCCCTCTAGAAATCTAGGATTCTTTCTGTGTTTGTGGAGGTACAATACTATTAAAATTCAGCTGGAACTTTCGGCTTTTAGACATAACTGAGAATAGGTATTCTACCCATTTTTTCATCGAAATGCCACACTAAGAGAATACTGTAAACAATTCCTTACACTGTAGATTTGAAAACCTGTGTAAAGTTGCAAGAAGAAACAATCGGGTTTTCCCTTAGGTCATTAACAAATTAGTTATATTCCAATTCAAACTGGCGGTAGTCAATAATGATAATCAATCCAAATGGACAATGGTAAATTCATTATGGTTAGCTTTTTAGCATTTATTACTGACATAGTGACTTTACCATAACCCATTTGGGTTGATTATCATTATTTACTACCATCAGTTTGAATTGCATTTAACTAATTTGGACCTTACCTACAATTAAAGAAAAACTCCAATGAAAGTTAAATGTAGAATTCCAATTTGATCTAATTAGAATATCAAAGACCTTGTGATGCCAATAAGTCTTAAGACAATTGAAACTTTATGGTGATACTTGAATAAAAACGAAAAGGAAAATTAACCCAATTTCATTCACATCCAGTTTAGTCTTTAATATTAAGCCTGGTATTCAATAGACTTCTTGAAATTACACGATAAAGTTGTTGCCACTAAACATGTGCAAGATTTTATATTCAACCTGGTGTAATGCAAAACGCATGATAGCTTGTTGTGTACAAAGGAGATCTATTTTTTCTCAAATGAAGGATTTTTTCAAATTCGATGAAACTACCAATTTGCTCTTTGTTTTTTTAAATTTTTTTTTATTCTGTTGAATGCATTCCATAAGACTACAAACTGAAATAGATCAAGGTATGGTTAAACATAATTTAAACTTTATAGTTCATTCCCCTTCAATTTTCGTTTTCTTTAAATTTCCCCCCTCAAAAAATAATTTCAATAATTGGAAACAAATAAGCAAGGTTTAATGAGTGATGCCAAACATCAAAGTTAATCGAGTTTTTTACAGAAGTCCTCACGGTAATTACTGTATTTGCTGTAAATTCTTATACTAGTATTAGTACACTATAAAAAGTTGATTAATTAACATCAGTCAACATTTTTAGTCATTTAAAGTTAACACCCTAAAAAGTACTACTAAATGCTATTTTCAGTGTAACTACTATCATTTGTGTTATAATTTTGGTGAATTATTTTTACTAGTAAAACTAATCTGAGTTTATCATTTATTTTCAGTTGTACCAGTATTACAGTAATTACCTAAAGGCATTTTGAAAAAACTCGAATATCGCTCTTGTGTTGATTATTTGGTGGGGGAGGGGTTTCAATAACTTTTTCGGAATGACGAGCTTGTACTCAAAATATTATGATACAAACTATGATGTTAAACTGTGTTTGTAGATGCACTTTCTACAATAGAAACATTGGTATTATTTCCTGAGAGAATAGACAAAGATGTCTCCTTTGGTTTACTGAGTTTGCCATAGTTACATTTAAATAAGTTCATTAAATCATTTCTAAATTTTTGACCAGATATTACATAGAGAAAGAAATTTATAGCATTGTTAGTGTAATACATCTTATGCATAATTTGAAAGAAAATATAAAATTTTGCAAAGGCTTCTGGAGATTTGGTAAAATCTACAAATTGAACATACAAGTTAAAAGCATAAAGAGGGGAAATCAAAATAAAGAAACTAAAGGCCACAAGCAGTAAAATCAAATAGATTTGGGTTTCTGTATTTTTAGTTTTAAACCTCTGACCTTGACCTTGACCTTGGCCCTCATTTTTTGAGATTTTTAACAGAGATCTGGTTCTTAAAGTATGAATTATAACACTGTTCATGGAAAGTAATGAAATAAATGGAATAGCAAATTGAACCACATAGGACAACCAGAAGAAAAATTTCTTTTCAAATTTAACAAGATCTGTAACACATTCTGGCCCATTATTAGTTATGATGAACAAATAAGGTATATTAAAAGTACAACTGAACATCAAGACACAGCAAATAGTGATTTTAGCTCTTTTAACTGTATTAAACGAAGCCGCCATATGAGGCCTTATTATGCTGTAGAATCTGTCAAATGTCATACTTAGTATAAAGAGAGTACTACTTAAGCTGGCGATCCACAGTACAAACGTAGCGATCGCACAAAACCAGTGCTGATCGGGCGGGAACTGCAACCCATGTACGCTGTTCAAATACGTCATTAAAGCTGCAAAACAAAAGTAAAATAAAATTCAGAGTAAAATTTAAAAACCGCCAAGTATTCATTTGATCACTGGCGCTCGTGGTTCTTTCCTATTTTGGTTTTAACATGATGTGAATTCATCTAATTAGTAGAATTAGACAAATGCTTCATGGATAGTGTAATCTACTATCTGTGAAGAGTAAAGATAATACTCAATGTTATGTGCGTGTGGTTCACTCAGTACACCAGTAAAGTAGGTTGATTAATAGCTCTTTCTCTCCACTCTCTGATGATTCGCCCCTTTTCCAAGATTCCTATGATGGGATTCCTGAATAACTTCTATTTAAACTCAAGATCTCTCCTTATATGACTCACTCGAGTAACCCCAGCCCTTGAAGCAACATTCATAGAGAGAGACTTCTACATCCTGTATTGTACAACTGTTGTCTTTGAACAATAAAAGGAACTAGTTCCAACAAAAGATCAAGAGCTTTTGTCTCTATCACCAAGCACACAGAACAGAGGAAAATCAAAACATAACATCAATCAGCTTACAAAGTTATACATTTATCATGATACTTTGCCCTTTGTGTTGCTTTTGTCAAATACAAACAAATGAATGATTTTTTTAAAATTATGTAGATCTGTATTCTCTCTTATCTGCTTATAAATCTAATCAAGATACTGCAGATTTAATGTTTAAATTATAAATATTAGAGTTTTCCTAAATTGATTTCACAGAATTCAGCAAACTCATCGTTACATTCAGTGAATCATGGCAAAATTAATTGAAACAGGCATTACCTATCTAGCAACAAAGACATTACCAGTGGTAGTAATACAAAGTGTGAGTCCATTGCTGTATCTGAATATTCATTGTGACTCACCAAAATGGATAGATACCAGCACAATCTGGTTTTTCACGATTCCCGTTTCTCTCACATTATCTGACAAATCTTTAAACACTAAAATAGCGCCGAGTGGGATTGAGCCCACAACCTCTAGATCATCACTCTAATGCTCTACCAACTGAGCTGAGTCACTATCTTGTTTTCTGTGTGAATTATCAAGGCCTTTATAAAGTCATGGTCTACTAATTCCAGAAATGAACAAAGTCCAACATGTGAAGTGGTGCATGAAACAAAGCTCACTTCAGAAATCTCCTGCTAAACACATACCTGCCTAGCTCAGTTGGTAAAGTATTAGAGTGATGATCCAGAGGTCCTCACTTCAATCTCCACTGGGGGCAATTTTTGAGGAATATTTTTTTGCCTTTCACTGTATGAAGATCTGACAGATAATCTGACAGAAACCCGTGTCGTGAAAAACCCGACTGAATGCACTCACCTACTAACAGAGCAATGGTATCAGTCACGGCCAATGCAGAAATATAGTAAGAAATAGACATGTGTCGATTATGGCGCTGAATCATCACCTGAAACAGAAATATAGTAAGAAATAGACATGTGTTGGTTATGGTTCTGAATCATCACCTGAAATTCAAATTATTGATGATTTTAATATGTGATCATCCTCATGTCACAGTGCTTTTTAATTTGACGACGAATTTGGAAAACTGGACAACTTACCAGAAATGAGAGTAAGTTACCTATGATTCCAACAGGAACAAGAACGGGAAAATAAACCTTATTAATGACAGTTCCTGAAAAAGATTGCACCAAAATAAGAGATCTAAAACTTTTGATTAATATTGGAGCAATACATTCTACTTTAATAAATTTATTGTTACTGAACTTATCGACAAAATTAATCAGATAACCTACCTATTTTGTACATTAAATAATCTGTTGCAAAGGTGATAGTATCTTCCACTTCTGTTTCCAGGAGAGAAGTCATGTTATTGACACCATCTGGAAGGATACTTCCATTCATGTCTGCCTCCTTAGTTTTCTAATATAAAGCTAGTTCTTTTTTAAAATAAATATGTGCACCGAGACATAAAATTGAGCTTCCTGTTTGCAATCGATGATATCCCATTCAGATACCTAAATACCAACTATTTAAGTTGTGTGGGTCTCTCATACAAAAGACAAACACTCTAAGAGACTCAGTAGAACTGTTGTTGCATGACCCTGATACCAAAATGATATGTGATTTGACTTCAGCTTCTCGAGTTTTTATTCACCAACATCGGAATGACTCTATACAATCCTCCTAATTAGGGCAGGTATGACCTTTTTTTGACTTATTGTTGTCGTGTACAACGTGCTGGTCTGAATTTATGGGTAGGTAATAATACTGTTTATCAAGATAAGCCAAAACTTAATTTACTAAGATAATGAAGCTTCATGTTGCAGTTAGCTTATCATTACTTTTTCCTTACTGAAGTCAAAAGGCAAAACAGGAATACATCAGATATAATTAGAGCAGAATGTGAAAACATGTTTATGGTTGCAACTCCGAACCTCCACCAATGCTTGTTGACAAAAGAACGTGGATCAAAAGTTCTCGCTTCTCACACTTGGATTTCTTGCTTGCACACTTTCTTGCCTGCACGCTAGTCCTCAGATTCACCTCTGGTGCTACACCTGTCGACTGTATAGAGGTCAGCATGGCAGCCAAGCCTTTTTGATCCACGTACCTGCAGATGTGTCCGCAAGCATTGGTAGAGGTTCGGGGCTTGAACCCACAACCGTCCGTGCCTCAAGCACAGCGCTGTAAACCGTTCGGCCACCAGCAATGACATCGTCGTATAGTTCCCACTGTATGAAATAAAAAAATCAAAACTTTCCTTGTTGTAATATGTCTGAGATAAACCTATATGTCGTTTGATGGTCGATTCTCATTGTCATTGTAGAAAATATTTGGTCGATGAGATTTTTGTCGGAGTTTCCCTAAATTTGAGAGTTAATTTGACAAAACAACACGATCTAAATTCCGTGCACCAGGTTAATTCTCAAAGACGAGGCAATTTGCTAAATAGTCTCGCTTGTGTTTATCATTAACATTCTTATCATTCATTTCTGTCCCATCTGATTATCAATCGAGTTTTTCCTAAATAGAATTTATGAATAAGTAATAATACTTTTTATCGAGATAAGCCAAAACTTAATTTACTAAGATAATGAAGCTTCATATTGCAGTTAGCTTATCATTACTTTTTCTAAAGTTCTTTAGATAGTAGTTCTACTTTCGTACCTTTACTGAAGTCAAAAGGCAAAACAGGAATACATCAGATATAATTAGAGCAGAATGTGAAAACTTCAGCAAGCAGTTTTTACGGTTGCAGCCCCGAACCTCTATCAATGCTTGTTGACACAAGAACGTGGATCAAAAGTTCTCGCTTCTCACACTTGGATTTCTTGCTTGAATATTTTCCCAAGATAGATTCCACTATCTCTTGTATAAGTAAGCAGCACTCTACATCAGTGCCAGGAAGACACAGGAGACAGAGACAGAGACAACCTTTAAATGAAACCAATTTGAAGCTTCTGTCATCTTTCAAATTCTCTGAATTTGCTTAATTCAGTGAATTTCTGTTCGGTTTAGGAAAAACTCCAATGTCACACGTGAGTTCTTACTTAAATGGAACGTAGTGAAAATAAACTAAAAAATGTAAAATATTAGGTTGTGAAAAGTTTCACCAGGTGGCGCGTTCGCTCCCTTCGCTCCCTGGGGAACGAAGGGGAGCAAAGGGGGGCAAAGGGGGACAAAGGGGGGTGAAGGGGAGTGAAGCATATTGAATACTAGGTTTTAGGATCCCCACCACATGCGGCAACAAAAAGTTTGATTACAACATATAGTAGTTAGGTGTCCCCACCACCTGCAAATACAACCGGTACATTCACTAAGCAACAAAAGGCCTTCGTAGGTTCCCACCACAGGCCCAAAATTTCAGGGCAAAAATTGTCAATCAACCACTAAGGTGACTCTAATGAGCCACCAAATATAAACATTTTTGACCTGATTAAGGAGTAGACCACATTTTCTAAAATCTCAATTTTAATAAAGTTTATTGTTCATCTCAACTGACAAAGAGTAAAGATAATTGACGACCTTATAATTTTAATTGTTTAAACTATTTTTAAACAAATTTAAATGAGCAATTAAAACTAGTAAAGTTGTTTATTTGATCAACAAAAAGAAAATAACTGATATCATTTAAGCAACTGGATGGGAACTATTTCTTTAAAGGCTCATTCACACTGTTTGATTTGCGAATGTGATTTGTTTTTGCCTACAAAGGGCTGTATGGAATCTGTTGATGTTGCCGCAGTCGCAAAGCGTGACCACCTCCGCTGGGTCCTGTACAACCCATTTCCTGCAGTAAGAAGAATTGCAGTCGCAATCAGACAAAAATCACACAGTGTGAATGAACCCTCAGGGCTTGTTTACACTGTCCATTTTATTTCTGATTGCAAGTGCGATTCCTCTTGTTGCAACAAATGGGTTGTAGAGGAATCAATGAAAGTGTTAATGCTGCGCGACTGCGACAACATCACCAGTTACTATACAACCCATTATAAGCAAAAACAAATCGCAGTCGCAATCAGAAAAACGCATAGTGTGAATTAACTCTAATGGCTGTTCAAACGATACAATTGTGACGGTATTTATTTTTATCGAAGTAAATGGTTTAAAACTTTCACATTTAATTAAAACAAACAAATCTACTTTTCTAAGTTACAAATAACATTCAAAGCTTTGCACATTCTAGTAAACACCGCACTTGTTTTGCAGTGTTTCTTTTTCTTTTCTTTTTTTTAAATAAAATTTTGGGGGACACATGTCCTTTTTGCGGGGTCACTGATACCCCTCTTTTGGACTTCTGGTGATGTCTGCCCTGGGTTTCAAAGGCAGGGTGGATCCCTCACTTGTGTGCTTCCTCGCCTGTGCACAATGGATCTCTCAGATTCACCTCTGGTGCGACACCCGCCGACCTCTTGATAGGCAGTATGGCAGCTGGTCACATTCCCTACATGCCACATATGTAGCAGAGGTAGGATGCCAAGATTCAATTGGGAGACCTCCCGCACAGTATCCCGCACAGTTTGCTTTCTCACTTGTGTGTGATCCCCAGATTCACCTCTGGTGCGACACCTGCTGACTGCATAGAGGTCAGTATGGCAGCCGAGCCTTTTTGATCCACGTACCTGTGGATGTGTCTGCAAGCATTGGTGGAGGTTCGGGGCTCGAACGACTAAAACATTCCCCACAGACAATCACGCAACATAAAACTATTATACAAACAAGTCAGAAATGAATTTTCTTCCATCAGTATTGTCTGATAAGGGGGGGAGGGTGTCCTACTCAGGGCAAAAATTTATTCATTTTCATGTAGTTTTCAGAAAAAGTATTCAAATAGTAGGTTGGCACCCTCCCCTCTTGGAGGTTGGCGTTCCCTCTGGGAAATCCTGGGTTAGGGTGGTAAACCTTATTAGCATGTTGCTAAGCCTATCGCAAGTTACTTTTACCCATGTTGAAAACATTGCTTTTGGTGCTCGAGTTGGGAATGAAGTCTCTCGGCTAACTACATAGTTGTTACTTCTACCTGATATCCCGACCCCCCCACTCATTCTAGTTTTTCACGATAAGCATTTCTATCAGATCTGGCAGATCTAGAAGTGAATCTCAACTCCTTGCTATTGAGGATCCCAACTATCTCATGAGTATACATAATTTAGGAAGGGTCGGAAGGATCTTTTTTCTCAGATTCACCTCTGGTGCGACGCCTGCCGACTGTAGAGGTCAGCATGGCAGCCAATTCTCTTTCCACGTACCTGTAGACGTGTCCGCAAGCATTGGTGGAGGTTCGGGGGCTAAAAGAGTAGTATATTGGACCCAGCTTGAAAGATGAATCAAATACTGTTGTTGATATCTCCTAATACAAAAGCTTTTGCATTTCAAAAGATTTGTTCCCTTTCTTTCACCATGCTAGTCGTAAGTTCAGTTTCAGGAGTGGTTATTGGTCTTTCGGTCAGCTGTTACCTGATACCACAAGTAATTATGCCATTTTATTCACGTATCACTAATCTATCAGATTTCATTTTGCTAACTATACGCATTTCTAATTGGAAGCGTCACCATCTTATTAGCTTGTTTCCCCTGTTCTTGTTATGGTTTAGATATTAGCTATGACAGATGTCGGCTTAAATTCTGTTCCCAGGCCAACCGCGCCAGTTGCGTTATCTTGGAAAATTGGAACTTTGTAATGAGGTGTCGCCGCATTCTGTGAATAGCCAATAACAATAGTTTAAAGAATATTCGGGGTTTTTTTATGATAAGCAAACCTGACAGATCTGAGAAAAATTGAATTCAGTTTTTAAAGATTATTACGATTTAAATTATGAAGCTAAGTAATATTTACCATTTCAAGAACTTGCTAGATTGTGTGTACGTCATTAAATAATTCACACATACACTAGCAAGGAGTAGAAATCTATTTCTAGATCTGTCAGATGTGGCAGATCTGATAGAAATACTTATCGTGAAAACTCGACTGTAAAAATTAGATGAGCCTGGTCTGCCAGGGCTCAGGGCTCTGCCCTTCAGGAAATAAACTGCCCAAACTCCTTCAGGGCATAATTCTGTTTATCTTGAGTCGGGGCGCGAGCCTCTTTTTTCATTGGTTAAGGAGCCTTCTTGACTCCAGGAATAAAACTGTATATTCTGGAGAAAAATTCACGATAAAACACTCAAAAAATCACGATAAACTGTTTATTTTGGGGTGGAGGTGTGGCCTCATCTGAGTGAACTTGCCAATTGGCTCAGACAGCAGCGTTGCCTAGCAACGTCATGGCTGCCGATACAGCAGCATTCACGCAGAAGACAAGCTCCTCGCTCCGGTCTCTGAAAAGGCAATTTCCCATGAATTTTTCGATGTGAATTACACAAAAACTACTCAATGGATCTGTCTAAAATTCTTATGAGGTATTTCACAATAATATGTCTACCCATGGTAAAAATTTCAAACAGAACCATTTAGTACTTTTCCTGCAATTTACATCATAAAAATCACCTAGATCTAGACCCATTTGACTCATGATAAACTTAATATTGTGACTTTTTTCCAGGAATATACAGTTAAAATTCCTTCAGTGGACATTCCTACTTTATTCCCTTCAGGCTATGCCTTCAGGGAATAAACAGAGAATGTCCATTTCAGAAATTAAAACTGTATGTTCCTTCAAAACTCACGATTTTTTCTGTTTATTCCTTCAAAAAACTCATGATATTGTCTGTTTATGGAAAATAAACATCTTTACGTCATCTTTACGTCACTTTTACGTTTGCCTAATTTAAAATCAAGACTACATTTGTAAAATCTCATTTTCTGCCAAATTTGTTATAAACGTCTAAAATAACAAATAAAGCAGCCAACGTCTTGGCAACCAGGTCTATCAAATGACGTAATATGACGTGGCATATTATGACGCTACGTTGGCAGAGATTTGTGTATAGTTTTGGGCACGATTCTATGGGCAGGACCACCTAGTCTTATCAAATTCCATTTGATAGACAAAAAAAATATAATTAGAATCGTAGGGAATTAACCTCAACAACAACAACAACAACTAATTAATTCTAGGCTTTGATTTCTTGATCACAACAAATGAACAAAATGATAATTATAGATGTTATAACGAACTTCTCGAGAAATGTTTCTTTTGTTTTGAACAGTGTTCACGTGTTGCATGACAAAGGATTATATTTATCACTGTGAAGATAATTTAGCAAAATGTAACAGGTTAAGAATGAACTATTGCAAAAACTGAGGAGTGGAGATGAACCACAACTGTATTTGGTTTCCGTTGGCCAAAAGAGCATCATTCCGTATCTCAAACACCTCCTCATACCTTCACGCGCAAACCCATGCATGGATCATGCTGGAATCACGCCCTGATCACGTGAAGATCATGCATGCCCAGTTGATCCCCTTCAAACAATGTCCAATCAGTGCAAAGATGGCACATGCACAGTACCTGGGTAACCAACCAATCACCATCTGACATGTGGAATTGTATTCCTACTCAGCCCCTCATAGGCCTACAGCATTAACCAATGGTCCAGTTGAGATGGAAGTGGTAGCAATTGAGTTAGTGTGTCTAAGTACCTGCAATAACCACCAAAGGTGCTAAATACTTCTAGCCCTTTCCAAAGTTACCACCCCCTCATTGGAACTACTTTGTGTAGGTGTATCAATATTCTGGTGGTTAGGCTTTAGGTATATAAGG
>JBCAUG010728822.1:0-12115 GCA_038406175.1 Haplosyllis leylae
TTTTTATTTCATATGAATACATGAATGCTGAGATACAAGGATTTTCCGCTCGTAGGACACTGTGAATTTAGGCCCGCACAGTGTCCAAACGGCCGGGGCCCAGTCCAGGACACTGTGAATTTAGGCGCGAACAGTGTCTGTAGAACAAAACAGAGGCTGGAAACTCAAACACTAACTCAGGCGTACAGGATACACTTTCTACCATAGAAATATTGCAATTTATCTTGTCTTGAATTAGATTCGTGTTATCCGATTTGAAATAAACAAAGAATGGCTTAAATCACGTGATGTGACATCATAGCAACAGACCAGCACGAGGATTTTCCGTCCAGAAGCCATTTCGGTCCTGGCTCGTTTCGGTCCGCAAAACCCATTTTATGACTAAAATGATGCGTCCTTGAGCTGACCAATGAGACTTTGTAAAATCCGTGAGTTTTCAAAAGGAGGTGTTGACTTTGTCAAGTTGATCGCTCCTGATTGGTCAGCTCAAGGTCATATGTTAAATTGATTTGCATATTTTAGAAACTGTCAATGTAAATAAATAATGCCTGTTATATAATCATCACCGTGGACCATGGCTCAACAAGTACAATCACCATGAATAGGCAATATTCAAGACCTTATTTGTGTCATAACTATCCAAGGCCAAATTAAGACCATATTTGGGCAAGAAGGGTGTGAAGGCTGGTACAAAGGCATAAATGGTGAGAAGGGAGCAAAGGTTCGCACCAAGGGTGTATTCAGGGCCATATTTGGGACTATATTCAATCCTGCAGAGGGTGACAAGTGGCTCAGTATAAATGAGTCACGACAGTTTGTTACCAGACTGTTCATAATCATTCACTACTTGTCAAAAATGTAAATGATTATCTTCTTTCTGTGACCAATCAGAACATTCAAAGGAAAGGTCAGGGTCAGTATCTCCTTTTCCAAACAGTGAGTGTTATAATAGTTACCATGGACCACCGCTCGCCAAGTGGATCAATGTAACAGTTTTTTCTTGTGTTTTTTTTTCAGCATCTTTACTTATAGTCATTTAATTGTCCTTGGGCCCAAGCATAATTTGGCGATGCTTAGGGCCCTTGCAAAACAACTCGCCAATCATGGCCGCCGAGTCTTCGAGGGGATTGTCCAGAAAGGAGGGCAAGGAGCAAAGGCCAACCCTCGCAATAAGGATTTACCTCGATTCGGACCGGAACAGGTACATAACTTGTGAATGATATGTTCAATTCAACAATTGTGTATCTGTGTTTTTGTTCATCATATTCTTCACATTCAAATGTAAACACTGGTTTTTCACAGAAGTAATAGCGGTTTTTTGTTTGTGCACTCTACAACAGAACACTAAAGCATCGCAAGCACGTTACTTTGTTCGGCTCGATGCTTCAAGTCAGTACAGCCAGTCAACATGGGTCCAGAGGTTGACAGGAAGTAGCAGCAGGAAGAGCCTTGTTCAGAGCCTTCGACAGAAAGTGGGAGACATCTCCGCCACCAAGCTACAGGGCAGAAGTCAGGAATTGGTGACTGGACGAAAGCTGATTTCCCTTTATGCTCTTGTCGGTCTTACTATGAAGGCAGGGTGTCACAAAATCGAGTTGGAGGATGATCAGTTTGATCATATATGTCAAGACATCAAAGTAAGTAAATAATATATACTATCTGCCAAGTGAAGTGGTTTTCACCAAAACTTCTAGAAGACAGAAATAGGGTAAGTGCTTCATACAGTGTTTTTCAATTTTCATTTAGAACTTAATGGAACCAAGAAGGAAACCCATTGACGAGGAGCTACCGGCAACAGAGATTCAATTGTGCAATCTTCAGCTTGGTCCTCTGATTGCTAAAGGCTCGAACTCAGCAGTGTACAGTGCTCGTCTGTGTTCTGATCAGGGCGGTGAGTAATCAATTTGACATCGTGAAAGCCAAACCTTAGTTATTCAAGTATAGGAAGATTAATATTCAGGAATACGTGCTTCTGAAAATTTCCCAGGAACTTTATGTCAAATGCATGAAATATTGAATAAAGTAATATTTGCAACAGAAAACGATACCGATGAAACGGAAAGCTTTGAGATAATTGACGAAGAAGTTTACAACGATGTGGCCATCGTCACTGAGCAGGACTTTGCAGACATCGATCAGGAGTGGCAGACAAGAAGTGATATTTCTATCTGGGATAATTACTGGGACAATCTGGAAAATTGCGGTGAGAAATATAAATGTGTTCACGGTACCACATTCAAGTCCATAAAAGCAAACGCGCAAATTAAACCTCGAACTTTGCACAAATATGTATTGTGTAAATTAATAGTACAATGAATATTTTTTCAGGTTCTAGCGACTTTTGGCACTATTGTCATGCAAGGAAATTATTAAGAAAAATGATTTTTGATGCACCCAACCGTTGTTATTCTGTACTTCAAATCTTTGCAATTCATATTTCTCTGACAGGAAAATCAGAAACACCGCAAGAAGACTCGACGATGAATTTGGCAGTTAAGATGATGTTCAATTACGACACTGAGTCAAATTCTGACACAATTCTTAGAGCAATGCAAAACGAAACAGTGCCATCTCAACTGTTTGCTGGCATGCAAAGCAGACCGAACTTTGAGAATGGGTATATTGAATTCAAATACACTTGTATAATATCCGAACTAAAAGGGCTTGTGCGAGTTTCAGTATTGTTATCGCCCGCATTCCGAAGGAATGGGGAAGGTAATGTTTTCAGTTTATCTGTCTTCCCACCACCGGGGAGGGGGGTACCCCAGTCCCAGGTTCTTTCTCTGGTCCCATGTCCCTTCCGGGGGGAGTACCCCAATCTCTGGTCCCATGTCCCTTCCTGGGGGTACCCAGTCTCTGGTCCCATGTCCCTCCCTGTGGGTACCCCAGCCTCTGCTCCATGTCCCTTCATAGGGGGGTACCCAGTCTCTGGTCCCGTGTCCCTTCCCAGGGGGGTACCCAGTCTCTGGTGTCATGTAACTTCCCAGGGGGATACCCCAGGACAGAGCTCCCCCCCCCTTGGCCAGGACTGGGATACCCCCTCCCCCCCACCCCCTGGCCAAGACAGGGTACGTCCCAGCCCCTCCCAGCCAGGACTGGGGTAACCCCCAACCCCCGGCCAGACAGGTTACGCTGCGCGCGGTATGCCTCGTGCGGTTTCCTTCAGGAGGACTTTCTTGTTACATATTTATTTTTCGTAGGAATAAGCAGTTGGACCCTCATCCTAACGTGGTAGACATAAGAGGCGTATTCGTAGATGAGGTACCAGATCTTGAAGATGCATTGTCACTATATCCAGATGCTTTACCACCCAGGTTGAATCCCGATGGATCTGGTCACAATATGACAATGTTTTTGGTTATGAAAAGGTCAATTATGTGCTTTAATTGATCATTATTGTGATCACACGCTCGTCTTTCAAGGATCATGTTTGTTATTTAACCGTGAGAGATATGATGAAAAGAAAATTTGGTTTCAGGTATGACACTACTCTCTGGGGATATCTGGAACAACACGCTCCATCATTAAATGAATCGTTGTTTCTTCTTGCACAGCTGCTGGAGGCGGTGGTTCATCTCAATGAACAGCAAGTAGCTCACAGGTAGTTCTGTACCTTCATTAATATGTGTCTGAAATGAAAGCTGAAACATGTGGAATCGAGAGTTAAATTGGAGGAAAGGGGTTGTTACCGCCCGTGTACGTAGTACGACGGAAAGGTAATATTTTCAGTTTGTCTATCTGTCCACCACCGGGGGGGGGGGGAGGGTACCCCATCTCCATCCTATAATACTTCCACTGGTCCCATGTCCTTTCTGGGGAAGGGGGTAGCCCAGTCCCGTGCAGGCGGTACCCCCCCCCCCCCGGGACAGGTATGCCGCGGGCGTTACGCCTCGTGCGGTTTCCCTCAGGAGGACTTTCTTGTTTCAACTAAAATTAGGCAATTAAATACGAAACAAGGTCATTCAGTTAAGCAAGTATTTTTGAAACGTTAGTAATTTTGTGTATTCATAGAGACCTGAAGAGTGATAATATTCTTCTGGACGGCTCAAATTTAGATCTTGTTGTGTCCGATTTCGGCTGCTGTTTAGCAGACAGTGAGCATGGCTTGAGGATTCCTTACACCAGTAGATACACCGATAAAGGAGGAAATTTTGCTCTCATGGCGCCGGAGGTAAAGCCTATTGTTCACACTGAAAGGTTATTACATGGTCTATCCACCCCTGAAGCGAACTAAAGTGATGCTAAAATACAAAATTAATTTCATTTTTAGATTGTATGTGCAGAGCCTGGTTATGGCAGTTATTTAGACTACAGTGCCTCAGACCTGTGGACTGTAGGCACTCTGGCATACGAAATATTTGGTTGTGATAATCCGTTCTACAGAAACTCCTCTGGTAGGAGGTTAGACAGCAGAAAATACAGTGTTGAGGAACTGCCATCGCTGCCAGGTTCGCTCATTTAGTTGTTCTGACGCGCCCGATATTTTTACCAGAAACCCTTGTAAAACGCTCAGTAAGAAAGGTTTGAAAATTTATTTTGTTGTTGTAGATCACGTCCCTTCTCCCATAAGGCGTTTGATCAAGTCAATCCTGAGTAGAAATCCCAAGGAGGTGAGTTAGTTTGACGATTGCTTATTAAACCTTAATCATCCAATTAAACGAAGTAACCGCTCCTTTTTCTTTTCTTTTTTTATTATTATATGAAATCCAAGTAGGACAGCATTCTATATATTTACATTATTTTGTAGCGTCCAAATGCGAGAGCAGCTGCCAACCTGATACACCTATATCTATGGGCACCGGAGTGTTGGTTGTCGTCCAAGAAAACACCCACTAAATTGGATCTTACCAGGTGGTTGCTTCTGGAAACAGCAGGTGTTATGTGTCACAGGTCTTGGACCATACGGATGAACCCATTGCTATCACTAAAGCAGTGTTTTCTGTCGAGGAGTTCCATGAAAGGACTTCTGCAAGGATTTTACGCCATGATTTGCGTCGACTAACTTAGTTTCAAAGAAGCTTTCCAAAATTTACTGTTGCCTTTCCTATGGTATGAACAGTAATGATATTAAATAGCACTGGCATCCTGAATGAAACGGATGTTTTCTTTTTTTACACTTCTCACTTCTTTCCTCTCAGCTATGCTGGAGTTACGTTAAGTTTCTTTGCCACTATTTTATTCCAGAATATATAATCGTTTATGTATTCCTGAAATGCTTGTCTTTAGGAAATAAAGATTTTATGTTTTCCCCGAATGTTTATTTTTTCATGTTGACCCTGTAACATACCACAATAAAATGTTGGATTGTACAAAAATAATACAATTAAACAATGAAACTTAAAGAGACACCACCATTCCCTCGGTAAATACAAAATTACATATTTTGCGAACAATTGGAATCTATATTTCATACCAAGAAATAATAATAATAGAAGGTAAGTGGTAAATTTAAATTTCATTGCGCATTGTCAATGTCTTCTGTGTATCACAGTAAAGCTCTGCATGTAACAATATGACGGAAAACTTAAGACCGATTACTGAAACATCCAAACCCTTCGCTAAAAGGTCGACTCTTGTTCATAGAAATATAACCGTATATGGCGGAGGTTAATTAGTGGGTGAAATATGAATTGCACAATGACCCATGAAAGCATTAACTGATCACAAATATGTGGTGTATATCGCCTTTGAAGTGTTTCATGATGACCTGCCAAAAGGTTTGGAAATTTCAAATAAACCATTTGGTCCACAATCGCGAAAAGGTGTCAACACGTGTCAATAACATTGGCAAGATTTGAAAGCCCAAAACAGTTCAATCATTTTCAAGATTTCGTTACACCTGTAGTAACAATTAATACACCCAATGTACAAGCTACCTGCACTTCTATGATACTCAACTGCTCAGATCGATCAACGTGTTTGGAATGCTAAATTTAATGGTAGTAAATAAACAATATAGCAACGACAATGGAAATATCCTAATTTGCCTATGTGACTCCAAAATGGCAGTAATGTTCGATAAATAAAAATTGCAGTGTACAGATTGTGATTCGATTCAATCTAGCTGTGCACCGTCGTCATACACTCGTAACTCTTCCATCTTTCACTTTTTCTAGCTGCTCCATCATTCTACTGTCAATGGCTTTTGCCTGAAACGATGTCAAATTACCAATATGTATTTATTACGCTTTGAATGGCACTATAACGCATCCACTCAAAACCCGAACCATACAATCAGACAAAGTAATATCAGAAAAGTACAAATACTATACCCTGTTGTACAGAAGAACTCCAGCAGTGACGACTGTTGTGCCCAAACCACTTAAGAATGTCACTGGATTTCCAAATAACAAGACTGAGATCCAAATTAAAAAGGCCCGTTTGACCACATTAACAACACTGAAAAAAATAAAATATCTTGGCTACAAATTCCAAATACAGAACTCACAAAAGGAATTGTGATAATCCCACCAAAATTCAGCAAGTAAAATGATATTTAGAAAAAAGACCACTAATATTGTCGAATTTACCTATGGGTGACTGGGGAAACATATTCCATCAATACCCACGCTGCCATGGTTTGAAAATGAAAGAAAGTTCCGTTCATGACATACACAAAAAATAATTTCATATCCATTGTTTTGATCACGTACCTGAATAAAAAAACCGTTTAGCATAATTACTGCGTGATGTTTTGCGCGTTTTGTATTTCCATTTGAGCAAAATCAGCCCTGGTAAGTGACTTACGGTATATTCATCAAGAAAATGCACGCTGGTATTTGCACAACCATGGACGCTATTGAAGTGTAAAACTGTGTCTCCGCCGGGCTAAAATTACAAATAAATTACAATTATCTAATTGACAAATAAAAAAAGGTTTAAACCATCGTCTGAAGATTATTTGCCTGAATAATATCACCTATTTTGGATATACCTAGAACCTAATTTTAAATTCATTCAAAGTACTGATACAAGTAGATTTTAATTATATGACACGTACACAGAAAGAGCATGTTTTATCAGAAAATCCATCTGTATAAAACCAGATACTTACGAGCATTTATATCCAGAAATAAGTAGCTTCGCAAATACAAACTGTAAGCTGCAAGTAAAAAAACATAAAAATGACTTCATAAAATTTTCCTAAGGCCAGTTTACCCTCTGCATCTTCGGAACACAAACTGGCAGATACATGATACTTTAAAAGGCAAATGTTGCACAGCCTGAAATTAACGAAGGGCAATAAATTTGCCTTCTTGAGGGTTTATTTTTGTCAGCCTACTTGCTGAGTATACTTCAAAAGCAAATATTTCAGAGCTTAAATTATCGAAGGGCAAGAAATTTCCCTTCTTAAGAGTTAAAATCGATACCCAACAATCTTTTTCAGCAACGGTAAACGTCGCTGTCCTTTAGTTAGAGAGAGTGTATTGTATTTACACTATGAACAATGGTACATATGCCACAGTACGGCAGTATATTTGAATTGTTTGCCAAAAATAGAGCTTTCACGGAGAGATGTGGATATAACTCTAATTGTTTCCCCTGTCAAAACGTTGAATGTATTCAAAGTTGATAATCATAGGTACTGACTTCCTAATTTGTTTTCTGATGAATGTTTGATGATCTTACCATTCACTAAGATTTGTAAATAAGGCAGCTAGGAAGCCTGGAATATTAAAGCTTAGCTCGTATGCGCTGCATAAGGCTAATCCGCCCATGATAGGTATCAGTGACAACTGTGTGTACAAGCCCGTGTATTCATGCAACACAAACCTGAATATAGACAATTCAGACAACTTTATTGTGGATAAAATGCATTTTCACATGGACTAAAAGCTATTTACGTCACGATCTTTGTGTAGAAATAAATTTCGTTAAAATTACAATCTTAGCAGGTACAATATCCTCTCACCTCGATATCAAAACTGTAAAAATTGGGGCAGAACTTTTAACAGTCTCTGTGAATGACACTGCGACAAATTTTAACGCAACAAGGCCAAGAAACACTGTGGAAAATCTACAAATGAGAGAAAACAATATTCATGTACATGTAAGGTTTTTTTCCACACGTCTTTAACATAACCTTGTAATTGTAACTAATTGTAGTTACCTCAAACTTCCAACAAGGATCATATTTTTGTAGAAGTTAGTTTGTTTTGGTCCCTCGTGTCTGGTGGTCGATGACATACCAAGTGGGTAGTACATCTGCGTATATCCCCATACAGCGGTCAATACCATTTGCATTGTACCTGAATAAAAAATTGATAATTATTTTTATGCTACAGTAGCATTTACATTACTCAGTATAGCTGAACAGATATAATTTCTTTATTACTACTATATACTTTTATACGGAATTTGTAACATTTTAATTATTTTTCATTAATTTAGTAGTAATTGCTACATCACCCAGGCAAGATTGCTATTATGTCTAGCAACCGAGTTCATCGTTCAGCATTGAATGTAATTGGTGGAAAAGTATGGTGACGGTTTGAGCACATTCGAGGATGCCGAAGGGTGTGACTTATGTGCGTTCTTTAATCCACAACCTTTTCTTATTAGTCACTACAATTTGCTAATTACCTTGGTGGTTTTAAAATGACTTACTGAGTAAAACTGGATCTCCGTGCATGGTGGCAAGTATGTATTTGTTCAAGAATAATGTCAATGCACTGAAGAAATACCACAGAAAAATGAACAGCATGGCTCTGGCGGACCAGAGCCCAACATTGCCTTTATTCACATTGTCTAAGGCACTTTCTTTGTCTTTACTCGTCATCACTCCGTTTGTTGCTGGTAACATATCGGCCTTTGCTGGATCTTGATTGTAATTTACGTCGCTGTTCGAGAAAACCTTTCTGTGAACATCCACACTCAGTAAGTCTGAACTCATAGTTGCAAGTGGGATTTCATAACGTTCATTCCGGTCGTCTCGAGGAAACTGTTCGGCTAAATTCTGGTCCTAAAAGACAGTAAATATGTGATGGTAATTTTATTGAAAACTTCAAAAGGTGATTGATGGTCATTTGACTTTTGTCCACGTGTGTTTTTAGGTAGTTTAAGAGTCAACGACAGCACAGCATCACTTCTTATTACTAGCTAATCTAGGGTCGAATCCCTACTCCCCCCGCTAATAGACGTAATAAAAAACGGCCACTGAAGGAAGCCGTTGGATATTACGTTTCCCGATCTCTCGTTACTCGGTTTTCTATACTCGCTGGTGTCTTGTCAATGTCGCCAGATTCACATTCATTTTTTACTTGGTGCTCGATTTAATAACCGTATGGGTCTTCACTTATACCCATTGAAAAGGAGACCGGATGCATTTGCATCATCGCGTGGAGTTGCTTTGGGTGAGTTGCCTTTGGGTGAGTTGCCTTTGGGTGAGATGCCTTTGGGTGAGTTGCCTTGGGCGAGTTGCCTTGGGCGAGTTGCCGTATGGGCGAGTTGCCCGCGGACCAGGTATACTACGTCTAAACGCTTACTCAGTGACAGAAAATCTGACCAGGACGGGATATTCTTTACCTTCGGCAAAATAAATAAAAAATAGTCTACCGATACTGAGTCCGGATCCACAAAGATTGGGTTTGTAATCACCAGATTCCATTTTAATTTTATCTCACAGAAACGTTAGATTTAACCCAGATTTCAACGCAAAAAATATTTAACAGTCTGGATTAGATTCTATCATTGTACGTCCATGATATAGGCGGCTTACAGTGGCGGATCCAGGATTTCCCAGACGGGGGGGGGGCGCCAACCTATTATTTGGCCAAATTTTTTCCGAAAACTGCATGAAAATGAAAGAATTTGGGAACGTCTTCCTTTTGTCACAGCAACTTTTCGTGAAGTATGGGGCTTTTCCTTGCAAGATAAATGCCTAAACTACTGTATAATGTTACTACAGGAGTGGTCCTGGTTAATAAAAGTCTTGTAGTGCTGTAGTGAGATTTTATCACTACAACTGGAATTTTCACCCATTTTGTGTTGTCACTCCCTAAAAAAAAGAGGGTTTTCCCATAGTAGTCACTACAAAAGCCACTATACTACAAATATAAATTTTTTCTCTATAGAAATCCTTAAGAGGGCTTGTGACTTTTTCTCTCTATATAGACCGAAATTTGTCACAACAAGGCTTCAGACGACATGAAATTGCGATGCTGTGACAAAAGGAAGACGAGCCAAAAAATGGGTGTGCAGCCCATTCTCCCGTCAATGACAGATGCCAGTGACTGAGTGTTCAGTTCGTTTCATCTTCAGAATTTTTCTCGAAATGCACAAACAAAGTTGGCATTTTTGTGCAACTTCCATTGGAAATTTTTTGATAGCTGAACAAATGTTAATACAAATTTATACTTTTTCATGGTGCTATCATGAAATTAAATTCAAATGCCTGATAACTGTATCTAATGTATTTTGCATATATATTTTTCAACATATGTATTGCGGGAAACACATTAACCGTGTCCGTATTGAGCATCAACGTCAACGTCTTTCGTAACGTTAAAAAATGGGTTCAAGACAGTTTCGTTCAACTTAGCGTTAACATTATGAAAAGTGCGTCGGACAGAAATGCTGCCGTTGATGCTTACAGTATTATTCACAAAATCGGGGAGGGGGGGATTCTGATGCCATCTTTGGAGGTCATTCCCCCAACCATGAGATGACTGATCTTGGTCTTGTAAATAGAATTACAAGTACAAACAAGGTTTAAAGATCTGTTTTACACGGGGAATTTATGTCCAACAGGGAAAATTTTGAAGTTTAAAAAATCTAAGGATGTTCCAGAGTTGTGGGATATTTCTATGATATTTTTTTGTCTTTTTGTAACACATTTTGAGTTGTGTAACCGGGAAATTGAATGATGTTACTGTGGTTTAGGAGGGATATCGAGAATCTCAGTGTGGTGGTAGTAGAATAAATGCCTTATTTTAATACCGAACAAGAAATTCCTCCTGCGTGAACTAAAGAGGCATACCTCCCGCCGCGTAGCAAGTGCTCGCTCTGTTGTCCTATCCTATTCTACTTCTACCCTGGGGTACCCCCGCCCACCCGTCCCGACCTGGACCTGGTTGGGGGTATCCCCCATCTTGACCTGGACCTGGCCGGGGCAGGGGGGAGTAGCCCCCCCCCCCTGTTAACAGACAGACACCTGTGAAAACATAACCTCCTATTAAGAACGCGGGCGATAAAAACAGGGAAATTCATCTGAAACGTTTTGATGACAAAAAGTTACGATGGAAAATTCATGTCAATCTAAATAAACTTCCTGACAAAATGTTGGACTTAAAACTATTAGAGGGAAGTTTATAAATGAAACAAGGCGGAAATTTTTACTGAATCCGTAACTCTCCATAGGACTTGAAATATTTATCATTTTTGGCAAAAATTCTTTTCTTTCTTTTTTTTCCTGGCCAAGACTTTTTGTTTCAACACAGCGATGGTTTCTTGATCATTTGTCATGCAGTTTAACACCGCCCAGGTCCCAAACACCCTACCACCCAACCGGTCGGGAATAGACAGACAGGACTGAAAAGATTACCTTACGTATTGAAGCGGTAAAACGGCGCCGTTTATATTGTGATGGCATAATCATCGCCTTTTAGGAAAGACGAACTGTCGTTCATTTAACTTTAGGAAATGACCGATATTAACGACAGATGGCGCTTGTGGGCCGCGGACGAAATTAAACATCCAGCTTCGAAACTAAATAAATTTACAGTGTCACACAATAATTTTTTTCCTCTAAGCAATGTGATGTTTATCTTTCGTTGTTCGCAAATGAAGTTAGATGCTTCGGTCGAGAAGGGTGATAAAAGAGAAGTACATTCCAGTGGCGGATCCAGGATTTCCCAGATGGGCGCATCAACCCCCAAGGTGGGGGCACTAACCTATTATTTGGTATTATTTGGTTTCATGAAAACTGTATAAAAATGGAATCATTTGGACCCAGGGCGGTATGAGTCCCTGCCCCCCCCCCCCCCCGATCTGCTAATGCATTCACGCACATGCATTGCTCTCCCTGCCCCAAAACCTCACCCCCGCCTCAACCTGACCACCCAAACATCCCCCAAACCCACCCCCTCACCCAGCCATCCATACACCCCCAATCCCC
>JBCAUG010728833.1:0-12115 GCA_038406175.1 Haplosyllis leylae
CGTGAACGGAGACAGACACCTGTACTACGTACGCGGTCGGTAATTAAAGGCGCTACCTTATTTTGATCATATAAAGTGAGAATAGACATAATCCACAATTCTTACTGAGTAACAAAACAAACCTAAATTTCAGCAGAAAGCGATTTTGTACAACAATTAACTTTGACAGAATTTTTCGTTTTAAAGAAAGCCTACAGAGCACAGATGCAAGAGAAGGCAAAGGAGGGTTCTTTGAAAACAGTAAACGGAGCCTCGGAAAGTGGTGCTGCACAGGCGAAGAAACGTAGACGATGGGATCAACAGACAGATGATACACCATCACAAAAGAAAAAGGCAACGTGGGACGAATCAGAGGCTGCTGCTACGCCGTCAAATACTAGATGGGATGCCACCCCTGGAAGGAAGGGAGCTGAAACCCCGGGAGGTATGGCTACTCCAAGCGCCAGTACACGTCACTGGGCAGAAACACCAGGTCACGCTACTCCTGGAGCTGTTACACCAGGCAGAGATACGCCGGGACACATGACTCCTGGACATCAAGCTACTCCCAGCGCAAGAAAGAACAGATGGGACGAAACACCTAAGACTGAAAGAGAAACGCCAGGGCATGGCAGCGGCTGGGCGGAAACCCCTAGAACCGACCGAGGAGGCGACTTGATTCAAGAAACCCCAACGCCGTCAGCCAGCAAACGCAAATCCAGATGGGATGAAACTCCGGGTGCATCAACACCGGGTATGCAAACTCCCGGTGCCTCGACGCCAGGTGGTGAGTATTCAGTGTGATTAGGTTATTAATTCCAAAACAATGTTCACTGTGTCGTACTAACCTACGTTTCTCTCATGATTTTGCGATCTTCATAATGCAGGTATGACTCCAAGTATGACACCAGGAGGCCACACACCCGGTGGAATGACACCGAGTGGTTTTACGCCTGGGGGATCTACGCCAGTAGGATTCACACCGAGTGGTACCACACCAACCGGGCAAAAAGCTATGGCCATGGCAACACCAACACCAGGTAACAACTACTATGGTTTTAGAAATTCAGGCTACAACCCTCAAGTCATTACCTAAAATTACAACACCATAGTGCAAAAATACATATTTTACACTCACTTTTTCAAGGTCATTTGATGTCCATGACTCCGGAGCAATTGCAAGCATACACTTGGCAACGAGAAATAGACGAAAGAAACAGACCTTTGTCAGACGAGGAGCTTGATTCTTTATTCCCCGAAGGATATAAAGTCTTGCAGCCTCCAGCAGGTATGTCAAAATTCAACCTTAGAAATACATTAGTTCTTTTTATTGGTTAGACTTGATTTGGAAGGTTTGAGTGAACAGGGCCAGTACTGGTTAGCGATAGTGTGCTGGATCAAAATTAATCTTCCGAAAAAAACGGGGGAATTCTGGGATCTCAACATTGTAGTTGTTATGGTCTTCGTTCCACCCCCAACATTCAGTAAAAAATAATGAAACATGAATACTTGAAACAGCAGTAGTATAAACCTAACACAATTAACGGTTTTGTTTTCTCGCAGGGTATGTTCCCATTCGAACACCGGCACGTAAGCTGACCGCTACACCCACGCCAATGGCCGGAACACCGATGGGATTCAGAATGCAGACCCCTGACAACAAAGTGTCCGTGGTTGACATGCAACCAAAAGGAAACCTACCTTTACTGAAGCCTGATGATATGCAATACTTTGACAAATTGCTGGTAAGTTTTTCAAATACAGTTATGGCTAACTCTGTTTCCAATTTAGCCCTCGATCTGGAAAAAAATACTACAATGGATTTATGGAGGAATGGAGTTTGTGTGAACATTTCTGTACAATATAGTGGAACCCAGTTGGGATTAGAATCAGGTTGTGTGAGGAGACATAAAATCGTGAATTTTCATTTTACATTTTTACATTTGTGGTACCCAGTTACGTAACATTTGAATAAATTTGAATTCACAGGTTGATGTTGATGAAGACACGCTGCCACCAGAAGAACAGAAAGAACGTAAAATCATGAAACTTCTGTTGAAAATTAAAAACGGTACACCACCAATGAGAAAGGCTGCATTGAGACAAATCACAGATAAAGCAAGAGAATTCGGTGCCGGTCCGCTGTTCAACCAAATTCTTCCTCTGCTTATGTCACCTACATTGGAAGATCAGGTAGATTTTATACCGATTTTGTTATTCATATTTCCGCTTTTTAGGCACAACATTTGCTCACCACTACTACTTTTAATCTTGTCCACCAGCTACCTGCCTTTCATAACCTAATTTTTCTTTGTTCTAGGAACGACATTTACTGGTGAAGGTTATTGATCGTATTCTGTACAAGTTGGATGACTTAGTTCGACCGTACGTGCACAAGATTCTTGTGGTTATTGAGCCGCTTCTTATTGACGAAGATTACTACGCCCGTGTCGAAGGTCGTGAGATTATCTCCAATCTGGCCAAGGTAATATATCCTCAATACCATCTTTCATTTTCGGTAAGTTTTGCTGTTTTTTCTTTGGACGGGCCAAGGAAGACTTTGTTACTGAGGCAGTATTGGTTAGCTCTTGTATTCTGATCTCAATAAATGTCTTCCAAAATTAAGCGAGAGAATTCTGGGATCCTAACATTGTAGTTGTTCGTGATCTTCGTTCCACTCTCAACAATACATCTCTCAGAGGTAAACTAACTTGTTCGCTGTATCAATTACATATCCGATGAATTATATGAACTTCAAAATTTTTCGTTCAGGCCGCAGGTTTGGCTACCATGATCTCCACTATGAGACCTGATATTGACAACATGGACGAGTACGTACGAAACACGACAGCGCGTGCATTCGCCGTTGTTGCTTCAGCTCTGGGTATTCCTTCACTTTTGCCCTTCTTGAAAGCTGTATGTCGCAGTAAAAAGTCGTGGCAAGCCCGTCACACCGGTATTAAGATCGTACAACAAATCGCCATACTTATGGGATGCGCCATTTTGCCGCATCTGAAGAACTTGGTGGAAATCATTGAACATGGTAAGTTGTCGACTTATCGGCATTCAAGGGTGCTACAGTTCGGTAGTTTGGAGTTCATTGATTTCAGTCAAAACGTATCAAAGTAGCACACTCTTCTAATTTTTTCAGGATTGGTGGACGAACAGCAAAAAGTAAGAACTATTACTGCGTTGGCATTGGCGGCCCTGGCAGAAGCAGCTACTCCTTACGGTATCGAATCATTTGACAGTGTTCTCAAACCACTTTGGAGAGGTATCCGACAGCACAGAGGAAAGGTAAACTTTCCATTCCGTGAACAAATTCCGTACAACAACGTTTTTCTTTAGATTTCTCGCCGTATGATAAATACATTACTTCCGGACATTAACTTGAGCATTTTGTGTATTTCAGGGTTTGGCTGCTTTCCTGAAAGCTATTGGTTATCTGATTCCTCTAATGGATGCTGAGTATGCAAACTATTACACACGAGAAGTGATGTTGATTCTGGTGAGAGAGTTTCAGTCTCCTGATGAAGAAATGAAGAAAATTGTTCTGAAGGTATTAACTGCTGTTCATTTGTTTGTAGCAATACTAAGTTTTGACTCTGAAATTAATCGAATATTCGAAAGCAGAAAACCGTTCATAAAAATCATCTGTATGTGTTCCAGGTGGTTAAGCAGTGCTGCGCCACGGATGGTGTGGAACCACAATACATCAAAGAGGAGATTCTACCTCCATTCTTCAAACATTTCTGGAACCAAAGAATGGCGATGGATCGTCGAAATTACAGACAGGTATCTATTTATAAATCAAAGCTTAAGTTTTGAATTGAATTCTTGGTCATGAAAGTGTCCGATAGTAATATAGTTAAAATTAATAATGTATTTTATTTCGTTTCCAGCTTGTAGACACAACAGTTGAGATCGCAAATAAGGTAGGAGCAGCAGAGATTATCAGCAGAGTCGTCGACGATCTGAAAGATGAAGCTGAACAGTACAGAAAGATGGTGATGGAGTCTATTGAAAAGATTATGGGTAACCTGGGTTCCGCGGATATCGACTCTCGTCTGGAAGAACAACTTATCGACGGTATATTGTACGCCTTCCAGGAACAGACGAATGAGGTGAGCAAAAAGTCGATTCTCTGCAGTGCGAATTACTCTTACCTAGTTTTACAAAAATATTAGTACTAAAAGTAAAAACACCTGATATAGCAATATTCAGTCTTCGAGAGGAGAAAATCTGTGAAACAGAACGGTGTCCAGAAAGTGATTGCCAAGTTGGATGATTTGCCGTCACAGTGGCCCGGGAACTTTTTTACAGGGTCAATGTTTAAACAGTTTTTGTTTCATTTCAGGATGTGGTTATGTTGAATGGTTTTGGTACAGTGGTCAACGCTTTAGGTAAACGGGTTAAACCATACCTGCCCCAGATTTGTGGTACCATATTGTGGCGTTTGAACAACAAATCAGCTAAAGTTCGACAGCAAGCCGCAGATCTAATTTCGAGGATCGCAGTTGTCATGAAAACTTGCCAGGAGGTTAGTGACTATTTTGTTGTGTGTTGGGGCAGGGGAGGACAGATGGCCACAACACAGGGAAAACAGGAAATTTGGTTGTTACTTTTCCAGATAGGGAAAACACAGGGAAAATTTTTGAGACACGGAAAATATTTTTGACGATATTAATGCAAAAAGCAGGTCTCTCCTAGCATAATTTCAAAATTTTTAGCCCTGCTTCCCTCGGCATAGATTTTAATTTTAAATAATTGTCATATTTACCATTATTACTAGTTCATTCACTGTCCTAGTTTCTTCCTAAATCACATCATTACAGCTATCAATCAAACATCCAGATTAATTAATGCAATCTATTCAATAGATAGGTTGCTAAAACAATGGCTACCTTGAGGAGGCTTGAGCCAATTATTTCAAAATAGATAGTTTTTATTCTTACTTTGTATGATGATAGTCCATCATGTACTAAATACAAAATCAAGATTTTTTCACATGGGTCAGGAAGCAAATTTTTGAGGGAAAACTCTTGAAAAAGAAACCATGTTTTATAATGGAAATATTACATGGGAAATGGATCAATTGTTGTAACTCTTTTAATAATAGATAGATTTTCATCAAACTCTCAAGGGTTATCACCAATAAAATGACCTTTGAAAATAGCTTTAAAAAGATATATGTCACTAGGCAAAATTTCATACCATTGGTTTCAAGAGTAATTTTCCTATTAAGTAGCATTGTTGTGTGATGAAGTGCACCACTGCAAGATATTGTAAAATGTGAACGAACCCATTTGTGGCAACTAGTTCAAGCAAGCCTCAGTAATTTGCAGTTTAACATACAAGATCTAGCTCCCCGAGTTATCACATGGGCTCTTCCCGCTATTATACTTAAACCTTTGAGAAAAATTCATGGGCTCCTTGCCCAAATTTTTAGCATCTGTGCTTCTACAAATAATAAAAACTACTTACAGGCCTGGTAATTCCTTTATTAATCAAAAACAAATGTTAATTTTTGTATAAAAAATACAGGGAATAATTTATAACACACAGAAAACTTAGGAAATTTTATCTGCGCTAGATTACGACCACCCTGGAGATGATTGAAATAGAGAACACAAAAGCTCAGGATTGCCACGGCACAGGGAAAACAGAAAATTTGGATGTTCACTTGTACTAAAAGCCAATATTTTATCCTCACTCTCGTTTGGCATAATTGTGGATGAGTGTATTGTGTGAGTGTTTTTTGAAACCCTTTCATCCACTTTCATGAATGCCTAAAAGTTCTTGGCAATAGAACTCCTTTTGCAATGAACATTTTCCGAGTTGAGGACATCTTAATTATGGAATAAGGTTATTCTACCGATGTCATTATATTCATGTTTGTAATTTGGAGGGGAGACCAGAGGTGGTAACCCTGTGTTGTGTCCCATATGTCCTCAAAATCAAGTTCTTAAGTAAAGGGAACCGCAGGTAGTTGCCTAAATACCCAAACTGCCTGTAGTGATATCCTAAAGTTTTGAAATGGGAGTGATAGAAAATGACCCCGTGCTGTTTCGAATGTTCAAACACTGCAAGTGTGCAGAAGACCGGAAGACTAAAACGTGGAGGAGGAATGGAATACAGTGTATCAAGTGGGTCGATAAAGATGTTAGTTTCAATGTCGATTCATGTTCCTATTACATTACCCATCAAGAAAGTTGTGTTGGGCGCCACATAATACGCGAATGATCACTGGAAAATTAATGCTTCTTTTGCCTGTCATACAGTTTACTTAGGTGCAGATGTCAAAGTAAACATCAGTCATTTTCGTAGAAACAGTGATTCACGGGACTTATCATGAGTTGAACAGAGAACAAATGTTAAATGTCGGCATTTTATTGACACTACGTACATTTCAGGGACTAGAAAAGTAAATAACATTATCATAATTTAAATCCACACCAAGTACAAAAGCACACAAACAAAAGCAAGATTTACAAGGTTAAACATAACTGAACAGCCTCGAAGAAGTTGTTTGATTGGATGATATGTAGAGACCTCTTTCCCAATTGTCTTTGAAAGTGGAGTCTTCCTGAGTTTGCATTCATACCCACTGTACTTCATCAGAGAATTTGCATCGTAATCCATGGGAATCTTAACTTCACCGACGGCATCAGAATAGGGAGGTGGTGTGCAGTCGTTTCTATCTTCGTCCGAACTTTGTTGAACTTCTGGTAGTTGAAAGTACTTGAAGTGAAACTTTCCCCAGTTGAGCACATCGCCAATGTAGAAAAAAACAGGAATGAGCATGAGGGTGACAAGTATTGATGGATCAAGTAGTGTTACTATGAGTGCAGAGACTTGAGACAGTCTAACTATGAACATAGACGTTTTACATCCATCTGCCATATGTAGAATGTAGTGAAGTGAAATTAACTGGCTGCACAATAATGTGGGAATGAGCATGACCATGGTTACACAGAATGTGCAGAACATCAATACAAATGAGAATCCCCTGATAGCAGCCGATGGGAAGTATATATTCAGTGTTTGTTGAATGAAGACGATCAAATAGTACGTAGCTAATATGTATCCACTGTACAGGTACGGCTTCTTCCAAAGTTGACGCCAGTATCCCGACCAACTGAAGTAGAATTCCAGCTGATCTTGAATACTGTTGTCAGAATTTGTATGATGATACAGACAGTTAAAAATGCAACGAGGTAGTTGATATGTGCGATCATCGCCGTACCGCAGTGTGGTATGTATTCGGGACATTAGCTCTGTCTCAGTGTTGAGTAAACGCTTGTAACACACGCACGTTTCATCGCCGTTGCTTTTCTGTGTACAGTTGAGATGATCGCAGGAAAGAACTTCAGTTCCAACTTGATTGCGTACAGCGTTTAGCAGCTGATGTAGTTTTAAGGGCACTTTCCCTTCGGAGATTTGATCAAGTTTATTGTCCCACAGATGTTCCATAACATAAATACCAGATTGTGTGGTGAATATTTGGTGAGGTGGAATGGATGTTCTTCTGTTAAACTTGGTCAGTAACCTCATTGGAACTGGCATCATATCGTAGTCAATAATAAACTTTCTCCAACTTTTCGTGGTCTTGGCATGGTTTATTTCCAAGCTAAAAGAGGAGTTGCCATCGACTTCAACAGCGGCAGAGAGCTGATGAGTGGAGTTTTCATGAGAATTGTATTGTACAAACGGCAAACGAGACGTAATTGTGGCGAGAGACCAATCCATTAACGTCTCATCATTTCCAGATTCCGTTAAAACTTCACGGTTTGTGTCTGGCTTCCTACATATAAAACAGAAAACAATTTTTAGTATAAAATTGGAATGCAGGAACTACACGACGGGCATCGTGTTTTGCGGCAGATGATTTCTGCCATGCTGTTAAAGGTCCACATAAAGCCTTAAGGTAAACAGTAGTAAAATGTTATTCGTTTTAACTTGTCCCGGTTGACCTTGTTCTAAATTTGGACGCAGCGCTTTTTTGCCCGTCTGATTTGAACAAATACCCCAAGTTAGTTAGCAGTATATATGCGTTTTCAAACAAAAAAAATATGCCAACCTGATGTGAATGGTAAAAAGCTGGTCATCAGATACGCGTAGATGTTCAGAGTGTGTTGTGCAGCTCAGTTTGTACTGCTCTTTGGTAGTCTTCAGTTGACTTTCCTTGTCGGCAACATCTTCGTCCTGTAGTTCGTACGCTGCATGCGAAGCGTCTGTATGAAGTTGAGTTTTCAAGTGCAGCTCTTCAACTGTACATGTTGCGTTTATTTTTTGTGCATCTTTATCATTGCTGGCGAACACTGTTGTTAAAATAATGAACAATGCAGGAAGTGAAAATGAAATCGTCATGTTTCACCTGTTGCGTCTGCTGGTGCACTGAATGCGTTAATGCCTTAAACTCGCGCTTTTAAGGGGCTTAAGATGCTACCAGTGGAGTGTGACGTATCGAATGTTTTTGTCGAATGCAAATATAGCTATTGATCTTCCAAATGACACATGCTGGTATCCCTTAAGAGTGCTGATGCGGTGTAGGGTTCTTGTCCATGTAATCAGCAGTTACTGGGGACAATTGTATCAAGTGGAGAATGTTGCATATGAATGCACGATAACTGCAGATGTCACCCGCATAAAGCAGTTCTTGAACATTATCGATATACTGTCATCCTCTGAAATTTAAATGCTTAATTTTGTTGGCAGCACGTGTGGTTTTGATTAACGCAATGTTTCTTTCTTTCCATTGTTATGCGGATCGTACGAGTAGTTGACACACCTGACTACCTGACCAGATATTGATTTTCAATTTGAACTGAAGTCACCGTGACGTTTAAATTTAATAATAAGATCCTGAAGGGACAACGTATTATAATACTGGTAATCAGTCACACATGCGATAGTGTCATTCAGATCAATAATAATATGGATGATACATGTAGCTCAGTTTACATAACAGACCCCAACATAGATTCATTCCCTTCTTCGCAAACCGGGTGTATTTACTTGCGCGCATGCAGAAAGTGTGGTCACAACAAGTAACAAGAATGCGTGTAATACATTGCTTGAATGTTGCCATTATAAAAAAAATGACTAAAATCATACGAGAACAACGGTTTACTTGCTTGTTAGCAGTCAGTTTTCTCACAATAATACGTGACTGATAATCTGGTGAATACGGTTTGTCCCAAAAACTTGACGTCATGTGTCCTGCATCTTAGGACGAGGATGATTGATTGTACTTTTTTTGTCTCGAAGAATCCTCTATTGATGGGGGCGAGGCATTTAGAGATTGGGATCAAAGAGGCTAGGCCGTCATGTTGTCCGCCAAGAAGGGTTCTTTTAAAAGGGCACTATTCATAAACTTACCTTTTCAGCTTCCTGGATGTCTAGTGAATTACTGCAGTTTTTTATAAAAAAAATTAACATAAGCTGAAGTAAAATAAATTGTCTTCTAATTGTCTCACCTAATAAGTTCGGCTCTTGAATGAAAATTGTGAAATGAAGAGCTGTCATTGTGTTATCTGGGTTATAAGTGGCAACTACGGAGTTTTCTACTGTGCACAATGTTTAAGATTGACCCAATATACTACTGAATTAACGCCTTATTTTCTATTTGTAGGAGAAACTAATGGGGCACTTGGGTGTCGTGCTTTACGAATACCTCGGAGAAGAATATCCTGAAGTTCTTGGAAGTATACTTGGAGCACTGAAAGCCATTGTTAATGTGATTGGTATGACCAAGATGACCCCGCCTATCAAGGATTTGTTGCCTCGTCTCACTCCTATACTTAAGAACAGGTAATGTCGCATTCAATGTGAAACTCATTATACGTTGTGATAAAAAGTAAAGGATTTGAGGATTTGTACGTTTAATTTTTAATAGGCTAGAATTTATGTTTCATTTGTTTCAATACAATATTGTGCTTTTCTTTAACAACATTTGTTTACGCGAAATTATTTCAGACATGAAAAAGTGCAGGAGAACTGCATTGATTTAGTCGGACGTATTGCAGACAGAGGTGCAGAATTCGTGTCAGCAAGAGAATGGATGAGAATCTGTTTTGAACTGCTTGAGTTGCTCAAGGCTCATAAGAAGGCTATCAGGAGAGCAACTGTAAATACTTTTGGTTACATTGCCAAAGCTATCGGGTAGGTATTACTGAATTGTTGTGGTATTTCACCAGTGGCATTCTATGCAAAGTATGGTGCGAAATAACTAAAAATGTAATCATCTCTAGGAAAAACTCTTTTTATTACTATCTTAGGCAAACTTTGAATTTTCATTACATAAACGGTTATACAAATCCTGATGTAGTGAAACATGTTGTTCTCATTTCAGTCCTCACGATGTGCTGGCCACTCTCTTGAATAATCTGAAAGTACAAGAGCGACAAAACCGTGTTTGTACAACCGTAGCCATAGCCATTGTGGCTGAGACATGTTCCCCGTTCACTGTGTTACCTGCTCTGATGAACGAATACAGGGTACCTGAACTAAACGTCCAGAATGGTGTACTCAAGTCATTGTCCTTTATGTTTGAATACATTGGCGAGATGGGCAAAGACTACATCTATGCTGTGACGCCCCTTTTTGAAGATGCCCTCATGGATAGGTATTTTTCTTCTTATTTGGTCTCTTGTAAATTTGAAATAAGTGAATAACAAATGTATTCAGTTTATAATATACGGTATTAATTAATGTTTCAAATTTACCTTGGTACTTGGCTGCTACTGTTGTTATGTCCTTTGTAGAGATTTGGTTCATCGACAGACATCCATGTCAGCTATCCAGCACATGGCATTGGGCGTGTATGGGTTCGGCTGTGAAGATGCGCTTAACCATTTACTAAATCATGTCTGGCCAAATATATTCGAATCATCGCCACACGTTGTTCAAGCTTTTATGGGAGCGGTTGAGGGGATGCGCGTGGGACTTGGACCCGCAAAAATTTTACAATATTCACTTCAGGTAATGTTGTTAAATTTTTACTTTGTTTGTAAGGTTGCAGTTCTCGTGTAAAGTCGCGCTGTCTGCTAACTTGTGGTTTTGACTCATAAAAAGTCGTTAACCAGACAGATGTAATCAGCTACATGTACATGTGTTTGTTAAACGTGTAATTTATTGGTTGTATTGCAGGGTTTATTCCATCCCGCAAGAAAAGTACGAGACGTATACTGGAAGGTGTACAACACGTGTTACATTGGGGCGCAGGATGCTATGGTTCCAGCCTATCCACGAATACAGAACGACGACAAAAATAACTACATAAGATACGAATTGGACTATGTCTTATAGTTTATGTTTTGTATTTTGTTTTCATTCAAACTTGTACTGATATGAAACTACTTGTCATTGTGTGTTATGGTGTGCACAGTCACAACCAGTATAAAATGTAAAATACACAATCAATATTCTGTACTCAAGTAAGCCAACTATACGTCATGGTGATATATTTCTGTCAGTAACGGTCGAATGTCGTAGATCTGCAATCATCTGGTCTATTTATTGCAGAAAAAAGTTGTCAATATTCGGTGAAAACTATACTATTTTATTTTTACTTCGGGAACTGCTAAAACAAAACTTAGGCAGTAACTAGTCATTGATTGAAATTTAACTTTGAAGTCGTCGTGGAAAGATCATGAAAAGAAAATAGTTGTGATGTTTCAGTGTGATACTTCAGTGTAATACTATGATATAATTTTCCCTTGCACATGTACATACTACCTTTTTGATCTAAGGTTTCGTTGACAGTGAACGAAAGCGAAATATTTCTTTGATTTTTGCCGCTGCTTGATGTGAACAACAAATTGAATTTCCTAAAGAGTCCATCTAGAAACGATTTTGCTTTCGCTCAGTGTGAACTGCCGTTTAAATGTGTTCTTTAACCGAATATCGGCTAGCTGTTTAATTGCCTTGATTGTGATCCCTGGAAAATTTAACAAACTGTCCCTTTATAGGTTTAAATTGTAAACATAAGAGTACTTTGGTCAATAAAACTTTTTAGTACAACAAATGTAATGTTCCTTCGGTGGTTTATTGTAGCATTATGCCTGGTTCACACGTAACGATAACGATACCGATATACAAGATGGGTTGCATGGCAGCAAATGAGGGTGTTCAC
>JBCAUG010728844.1:0-12114 GCA_038406175.1 Haplosyllis leylae
CCAATAGTACGGCTTCTCACCGGGGTATATAAAGTAGGCACGCACCCCACTGCGGGGTTCCCACCTTTACACATGCAACTGACCAGCAACTTAGCTATCACGCAGAGGAGTCCTGCTACCGGAGTGCCAAACCGTACATACCGCGTTTATTATTATATTTACGTGCCGCGTACGACCTTACCACCGAACACGGAGAGAGAAAGCCTTATTACCGACATAGGACCCGGTTAATAAGACAACAATCGTGTTGGTCTCTGGTCGTTTTGCGCTGGTATGAGATTGGCCCCTTGGAAACGTTTAAATTTCCCAATTTCAAAAGGATGGGTGCTATCATACAAAGATAACTTACACGTTTACGAAAGTAAGCATTAAAGAATGAAAAATATTCGATGCTAAATTGAAATATGCGTTGTGAACCATCTGTCAAATATTCGTCAATATATTTTTGAAAGTGACGGTAATGGGGAATTTCTATTGCTCTGTGTTGTGCATTTCTGGATATATGAAGAAGCTATTATGTTTCAGTTGCATGGAGAATGTGGCGTTCCTTATATTCTGTTCATTTTGTTCGTAATGATTTAACTAAGCCGGGTAGGAAAAGTCGTGTCAAATTGTGGACATGAATGAAATTTGTTTATTTTTTATTAAATCTGAAGGTTATATCTATTCGAGAAAAGAATTTATTTTTAACCGTTTACATTACCTACAGGTGACTAAACAGCGTAAACAACCATTTAACCAGCATAGAAAGACAAACATAATTTACTATTTGCACCTTTACGCCACAATAAAAGCTTTGTGGCTTTAATAATTTTCTATAAAAAAACCTTTCACAGAGTCATATTTCTCTGAAACGTTTCTCTCTTTTGTGCAAATTGTCTATTATTTTTATTGATTCCATGTGGATCTCGTTGAAAGTCTTCATCAAATATTCATGCTAATTTCATTTGTCTTAAAAGTAAACAATTGTGATGTAACATTGACTTTTATACATCGGGCACACAATCAGCAGTATCAAGGTATTTGCACAGATACTATTGACAGAAGTCATAGCATCCTTTCGGCACATGGGTATTCCTTGACACTATGTGCTTTTCGTGCCACCTGTCCGACTACCTATACAAACTTCTACTTGTGAAATTAACACAGAATGTATCTAGTTAATTCTTGTTTTCGTGTTTGGTTAACGGTAGGATCCGGTGGTCACTTGTTTCTCATCAGTACGCTTTGATGGATGGTGCAGATATGAGACCAACCATGCCCAGCAGAGCTCCTTTTGTGATGTCGCAGAAGTCAAAACTGTAATGAGAGAGGCAAAGATCAATTTTAATGAGTTACATGTAAAACAGTAGATAAACAGTACATAAGTATTTGAAAACATATCATTCCAGGTGTGGAATAGTAAATAATCTTGCATAGACAGTATGCTGTTTAATGTTAGGTCATTGATTTCGCCGTTAATTTCTGCCGTTTCAAAAAGGCTCATCGTTTATGTGTAACGCAAGATGGGCGACTTTTGTATTCCAACAAACTTTTCCAACTCACCCCAGAATATTCCAGTTGTTTTCTTTTTTCTCGTTCACATCATCGAAAGATGACCATGGCTTCTTGCAGAAACTGTCACTGCTATCACAAAGAAGTGGCTACAGCAAGAAACCAAGATTTGTGTAGTTATGCTATCGAAAAAGAATTCCAAAAATGATGTTTCACTTTTTCTGTCTCAGATTTTCAAAAATGAAAGATAAATATGTGGTCCAACAGCTGTTTTGCTCAAGATATAACTTGAAATTACGTACCACCTGGTATTTATTGATCCGGATGTCTTTGATTCTTCGCTGCATATTTGGCTTTGTTTGGAATTCAAGGTGTCCTGTTTGTCGTCGGCTATCTTGTGCTTGATGTTTGAGATCGACGCGGAGTACATCCCGTTGTGCCCGTATGTCTGTCGCTCTTCTATTCCTGTGTTCTTGTCTGCGGATGTCCACGGCCCTTCTTTCGTCTGACCTTACTTCTCTAACCCGCCTATCATCTGATCTATTATCTCTGACCCTACGTTCCTCAAGTCGATTTTGTCTCACCAACCTGTCCCCAATCCTGTTGTTCTGTACTCTCCTTTCCTCAGATGATCTGGTTTCTCTGATCCTTCTTTCTTCTGCTCTGTTGTCCCTAACTCTCCTCTCCTCAGATTGAAGTCTTCTTTCGTCCGATCGAGCATCTCTGACCCGCCGTTCCTCAGTTCTGATGTCCCTGACCCTTCTTTCTTCAAATTTCGCCCTCCTCTCTTCAAATCGTGCTTCCCTTACTCTTCCATCTTTGGATCTATCGTCACGAGTTCTTCTCTCTTCTGATCGAGCTTCTTGCACCCTACGCCTCTCCGACCTTGTTTCCCTTAATTCAGCTACAGATCTGGCCCGTCTCTCCCCCGACCCTATCCTTCGTTCTGTTTCTCTGGCTTTTCTTTCCTGTGACCTCACATCAGTAACTCTCCTTTCCTCCGATCTTGTCAAACGCTCTTGAGATCGTGTTAGCCGGATCTGCCTTTCTTCTGACCTATTTTCCCTAACTCTCCTTTCCTCAGACCTTGTCCTTCTGTCTTCAGATCTATTGTCCCTAATTCGTCTCTCTTCCGATCTGTTTTCCCTTGCCCTCCTGTCGCCAGATCGAACAACCCGTTCCTCAGATCTTGCTTCTCTCACCCTTCTTTCCTCAGACCTGTTGTCCCTTGCTCGTCTTCCATCAGATTGCATTCTTCTTTCTTCCGAGGCAGTTTCCCTCATTCTCCTCTCGGCTGACCTTTTTTCTCGGACCCTTCTTTCGTCAGTACGTTCTTCGCGTGCTCTCCTCTCTTCAGACCTGGCTTCTCTAACTCTTCGTTCATCGGATTTATTTTCCTTTCGTCTTTCTTCAGACCGAACTCTCCTTTCCTCGGGCCTGGCTCGTCGCTCTTCATATCTTACTTCTCGGACTCTTCGCTCCTCCTCTCCACTGCTTCGGACTCTTCTTTCCTCGGATGTTGCCCGCCTCTCTTCAGACACAAATCGCCTCTTATCGGACCTGGCTTCTCTCAACCTTCGTTCCTCTTGTTTCCTGTCTCTAGTCCGCCTTTCCTCAGATCGAGCGCGCCTTTCCTCGGACCTGGCTTCTCTGATTCGCCTTTCCTGAGATCGGTTGTCTCGGATTCTTTCTTCGGAGCGTGATTCCCTAATTTTTCTCTCCTCAGATATTGTGTCCCTAATTCGTTTTTCCTGTGACCTTTTCTCATCGGTCCTGGCCGCCCTGATCCTATGCTCATCAGACCTATTGTCTCTAACCTCAGACCTGCTATCTCGAACTCGCCTTTCTTCAGACCTGCTATCTCGAACTCGCCTTTCTTCAGAACTGCTATCTCGAACTCGCCTTTCTTCAGACCTGTTATCTCGAATTCGCCTTTCTTCAGACCTGTTATCTCGAATTCGTCTTTCCCCTGATCTACTATCTCGAACTCTCCTCTCCTTAGACATAGCTCTTCTGTTCTCAAAACGAGCCTGCCGTTCATTAGATCTGATTTCTCGAACTCTTCTTTCCTCGGATCGTACTTCCCGAGCCCTTCGTTCCTCGGACGCGGATCGTCTTTCTTCAGACCGCCGCCGATCTTCAGCATTTACATCTTGAATTCTCCTCTCATTCACTTGATCAACGCCACGTCTCTGTTCGTTTTGCCTTCGTCGTGATTCCCTTATTTCATTGTCATCTCGCCGTATATCACTCCGCCGTACATCTCGTCTCTCTTGGGCACGGGCTACAACTCGACGGACTTCTTGTGAGTCGCGGCGAACATCTCGCCTTTCTTCCCGACTGTTTCTCCTGGCCGTTGTTGCTTCCCTTCGTTCCTGCCTCGCCACTTCCCGTCGGGCTGTGTCTGTAAATCGTCTTCGATCATTGATACCGTTGTCGACTCGTCTTGTTTCTTTGAGGTCTGTTGTTCGTGTCCGTGTGTCTGGGTTGAGCTCTCGTTGGGATGATACATGTTCCGCCACGCAGAAGTGAAGAACACAAATTGTGACAAAGGCCGTCACCAGCACCCAGGCTGACTGCTGCCACCAGCCCATCTACCTGAATTCTTTGGAGAATGTAATGCCACAAATAAAATGTTTTAGCTTAGAAATTCAAACAGCTTGATGCATTGATTCAAACTCATCGATAGAGAATATGCAGAAGTCTACACTTCACTCACAGCCATTTTCTTCCATACATCACTTGAAACTCGGACTTGGCAATTTCGTTTAGTTTGTGACCCCCCCCCCGAAGTTATTTTAGCAGGTTTGCCATGGGGCTTATTGCTTCTTGTATTGAATGGAAATGGTAGAACATACTGTTTATTTACAAGAGTATTTAAAGTTTTAAAGACAGAATTTTATGGCAGTAGCCTTCACAGCTCTTTTGTCAATTTACCAGGAATACAATTACACTTGAATTGTTTTGTTTAATCAAGTAAAATCGCTATTACTGTGTTTTGAAAAATGACACCAAGTATTTCTTTGAGCTCATTAAAGTGTTTTACAAGACCGCAACTAACCAATACTGTACAGAAATTCCTGACATGAAAGAACAAATTGGCATTTTCATACAAAAGCAGACTCCTGAGCAGAAACTAATTTTGTCACTTTTGACCCCATCGACAGCGAAATGAATCATCACAAAACATACAATCATTATAATTTTGACAGCTTCAAATTGTGAAATAGTTTAGATCTTGTATTTATTTCTTCTTTTGGTGTTGTATTCCTACAGTTTTAAAAGTTTACAATCTAAAGACATCCTACCTTTTTATTATCAGGTGTTTTTCAAGTCAACGTTTTTAGGTCTTCCTTTAGTTTTAGTGTCACGGTCGTGTAGCTCAAATCCACAGGCAGCTTCGCCAGGAAAGGACTGGACTCCACACCACACGCCAATTTAAATACTCAAGTTCCAGACTGCAAAGTCGTCAGTGATGACATCACGAATAATTTATACTGATTTTAGTTGTATGTGAATTGGGACCTTGTTGTTGCACCAGTCGCTTGGAATTCCTTTAAAAGTTAGAAAAACTAATGTTCCATTTTTATGTGCACAAATGTGTAAACTTTAAATGTATGTTTCATTCAAAGAAACACACAGATCTAGATTGTTGCAGTACTCCACCAGTTGTGTGCTTACGTTGTCGAGAAAGGTCATTTCCTGTCAATGTATGACATATTTCCTATTTCTCATAGTGGAATTTCAGTTGTGCAAACTGTTTTATATTGGGGTCTACTTAAGTTAAAAAGTTAGAGTGCAATGAATCTGGGACCTGGCATTTGACTGGAATCAACAAAACAAAGTTTTTTTTCTGTTGTAATAAGAAGCAGGCCACAGATTACCTGTAGAGACGCCCCACTCCCCTCTGTGGGGAGGAGAACGAAGCCTAAATCTTATCTAGAAATTGAAAATGCTTACTTGAAGTGTGCATAGTGAGATTTTGTCTTGAATTGATTTGATGATGATCTTTTGAAGGGAATACCCCGAAGATGATGTACACCTTTGGCTCTATTGATCTGATGTATTTACCATCTTAGGTGTTTGCTGTGAAAAAATACTGCAACGAGCGAAGATAAATTGATTAAATAAAGAAGAAAGGTAGAAAAATCTTGAAAATAAGAGTCCTCTATTTCAAAGATATTATTATTTCAAAGATTTTCTACTTTTACTTGTATATTGTCAGATATGCCAGGATCTGCCAGATTCCGGTAGAAATTCCTTGTCTCCTTATCACGAAAAACTCGAATGGAACTTCAGTTGACGAGTGCAGGATACTTTAAACGAATGTTCATCGAAGCGTATTAAATAGACAGTAAGAAAGTAACTGCAGTGGATTGATAGTTTAGAACTAAGTGAGTGACATTCGAGTGACAATCCTATTATGAATCTCATCAACCCTGTTCATTAACCAAGCCGAGTAACACTAAAGCGGCAACATGATCAATATCACGAAGGGTGTGATGTACTGTGATTAATTTAGTGCCAATTATGGTTAATACCCGTTCCACTCTTTTTAAATATATATCGCGGGAAAATTATGACGTTTGGGTGGTAGGCTCTTAAATACGGAATCTAAATAGGGTGGGCACTAGCTGCCCAATCTCTCACCTGGCAGTCCTTGTTCTGTCTAATTGTGTACTTCCAATGTCCAATACGCCCCTAGGCACCCTGAAGGAACAACAAAAATTTCAGACTAAAACAGAAATATCACTAATTTCTGACAAAGGCTTTACAATGTAAGTCTATGGAAATTTCAGTTTTTGAATGGTGCAGTCTCCACTGGTGACCTTACAAAACTAATTCTTGCAACAGAAATTACTGACTTTAATGAGATTTACAATAGTAACATTAGGAGAGCCAGAAATTATGGATTGATAAAACCTGTTTGAACTGGTTTAAACTAGTTTGTGCTCAGTTGTCAGAAATTACTGACCAATAAAAAAGAGGTGTTTAGACAAAATTTTAGTTTCTTTGATTCCTTGTACAGCTAACTTTTAATAGTATTTGACAAAAAATCCCACTACACAAACCTTTCAAACTATGTAATGGTTTTCAAAGTGGATACTGAGATGTCTGTGATATTCGTGGCTTTTTCAAGAGAAAAATCCCAGAAAAAATTCACCCATTGACTTTAATAAGTCAGAAATTACTGATATTGCCATTTTAGTCCGAAATTTTTTGCTGTTCCTTCAGGGTGTAGGGTGATTGGCTATTTGATCCAATTCCTCTCTTTGAGGGTGTACCTCCATTGGGAAGATACTTTCTGATGTCAAGTGAATAGATAACTTGAACAAATTAGCTTAATTTGGGCAAGCTCTTGGGGGCTCTGACTGGAACCTAGAGTTCTTTGATGCCACGGCTTACTGGGTATGCATCACCCAGAGGAGGTCCTAACATGACAAAGGCTAACACAAACTGACCCTGAGTCTCATGAAACTTGAGTATTTATAGGGTAGGGTGGGAGGATATGTTATGTGAGCTTTAATCTCCAAGTAAATGATTAATACTCATGTGGACCATCCCAGGGGACAGGCAGACAATGAATTCAACCCATTATCCTTCTATCTCTGGGGAGTATGGGTACAACAAAGTACTGGTTGGGGGATCAGAGAATAAGCCAAAGAGTCGGGGAAGGTAGGGTCGGAGGTTTCACAGTGACACATGGGTACATTATAATTTTGAAAATAAACTCAGTTGAACACGGTAGTTTATCGTATCTATATGATTTCTTTTCAAATACAATTTTATGAACCAAAATACTAAGAGGATCGAAATAAACATGTGTTGATGGCACAATAGCTCGGTTGTTGAGATGCGACATCCTAAGTTGCCAAAAAATCTTTAGTTGACATGTGAAAAATTTAAAAAATGATGATGTTTGAAAACAATTCTTTCCCAATGTTCACAAATTTTAAAAAATGGAGACATTTTCTTGCAAGACCTTCCTGAAGGAAGTTCAGTAAATTCTGCCATTTGTGATGAAATCAGTAAATTCTGTGTTAGGTTTTACAATGGTGGTCTGTGAGAAAATATTTGGAAGGACAAACAAACAACCAGAAATAATACTGCACAATTAAAGTCCTCCTGCATGACTGCAAGACATGTACCACCTGTGGTGTATCCTGTCCATAGCATGTTGTGTCCAGGGGGGTGTACCCCTATCCTAGTCCTAGCCAGGGGGAGAGGGGTATGTGTTGGTCCTGATTAGGGTATGCCCCAGCCAGGACCAGGACAGGGGTACCTCCTCCCCTTTCCCCAGAAGGGACCGGGGATCAGAGACTGGGGTACCTCTATTACCTTCCCTCATACTTCATACACTGGCAGTAATAAGGCAAAACTGAGCTACATTGGAAATTTTCCAGTTGACTTAGGGATGCATCTGATATTCACAAATTTCTATCAGTGCACATGGCTGTTAGAATGTCTGTGAATATCAGAGCCATCCTTGGGTAATTTCTGACATAGCTCAGCTGTTCCTAATATAAAATCTAATTGTGCAGTAATCGTTTTGAAAGAAATGTATTGCTTATTTATTTATGCTTCCAAATATTTTCTCACAGACCACCATTGTAAAACCTTAGACAGAATTTACTGATTTCATCGCAAATGGCAGAATTTACTCAACTTTCTGCACCGTGAAGACGCGTTGCGTTATCATTGGGCAGAGTAGGTAAATGTCTAAAATGGTGAAGATGGTAGAACTATTATTGACATGGCTGTATCTGTGTTGTCTCTTCTGTAATCTTTTTGAAATTAAAATTTCAGTTTTGTCGAATGCCCAGTAAAAAGTTTGCACTTTTCTGACTGCATTGTCACACGTGTCAGTGGAAGGGAAGTGATAAAATGATGTATTCACATTGACGTCAGAACTTCTGTTTGAAATGCGTCATTTCTTATTTCATTAGCATTTACATTGTCCGTCACAATGAATCTGAATCTCATAAAATAGGACCTACAAAAGTTTTGATCAGATTCATAACTGGTCGCTGTTGGAGGGTAACCAACCCGAAAATGAACTTCATCAAAGTTAAGCTGAAATGATGTAAATGACGGGACTCTCACTTAATTGGATAACTTGCGCTTGATGGACATACTCAATGATACACTTGTGGGATTCCATCGTGATCTCATTTGTGGAACTCTGTGTGTCAATTTGATTGCAATGATGTGAGTCATTTATAACTTTAACGGTAAAGAATGTTTGAGGAGCGCCTGGTGTTAATGATAAGTTCCAAAACGGATTGCTCTCCGCGTGAGTTCTTTTTACGACCGAAACACTTAAATATCCACCTATCTGAATTCTTCATGTCCGCTGAAAACACTATTTTGGCTATCAAAACCTTAAATCCACCAAGCAACCTTTTAAATTCGTTTCTCACTGGCCATAGACACACTCCATGGGGTAATTTAAAGAGAATCTCTGCTTGTGGCTTATTATATGATTTGCCAAGTTTAAAAAATAGACATTGCCAGAAGCGCTATTACATGTCTTCTAACTTTCATGTATATTTGATGCAGTGTTTAACTTAAGCAGGACAATGGTTGCATGTCCAGTGGGGGAATTTTGCTGCTCAAGCCCAGGCAAATACTTCATTTGATTAATTAAGAAACGGCGTCCTTTTAGGTTTCAGAATTTATGAGGTACATTACAGGAAGTGTCACCGGTAAAATTATATCAACCTGAAGCAAAGTGTGGTAATTAAAGTAGGTCTGTCGCACTGCTGAAAAGCAGGCTTAAAAGAATGATTGCCAAAGACTTCGTCATTCATATTAATAGGACTACTGAAGGGGTATCACAAATAATTTCACGGCTTTTAATTATTTCAATTTATGATCATCGACCTAACTGCGGGAAGATTAATTCTAAAGTTATGAGCGAGTTTGTCATGTAATATGTATTCGTTTAATCTATTTGTGGATCCAAAAACGCACGCCTGTAAAGAGAAGATGTCTTCGTGTCAATGGTTCCTAAAGCAGGTTTAGGTCCAATTTTGAGACATCTGATTTCGGAGAAAATGACACCGCAGTCTCCTTGGAGCCCGAAAACTGAAGAACGGTGAACATTGGTGACAGACACAAATAGTCAAGCAGCCCACAAATCGACTTGACCCTCAGACCATCTGTCCAGCAAGCTGTAGCTAACTGTCCCTTGGATCCTTGCTTCCAATTTCGTGCCTCACTATACTGTAAATGAATGTTATGTATTCCTCAGAACGGGTCAAGGGATCAGTCAAGATGAACGTCCGTCACCATTGCAATTCTCGATGATGTGCATTAAGTTCAAAACAACTGGTAAACAAGTAAAATTTAAAACCGTTAAATAAAATGTAGAAACCTAGTGCGTCTTGGGTATTGGTTTGTTGTGGTATAGCTCACTAGCGGACCAAGGATTTGTCCGAAGCTTAAATTTGCTGACATTTTGCCAATGGAGTGAAGTGGGCCCCGCCAAACCAAAGTTCACAGCCTACCTTTGGGCTCCGGCGTTTTCAACAACAGCACAAATGCATTCTCCCTCATTTCGTTCAAATTCAAATTTTCCGCAGATACGTTGAGGTGACACACCATGAAGTTCACTTTTAGTCAATTTCTTCAATATTGCAAGATGAATTTGATACTCCTTCACCCACCACCACCATCACTCCCCCCCCCCCGCAAGTTTATCATTGAAAGTCTCATTTGTCAAATAACGCAGATTGATAAAATACAATGAGACCTTAAGTAATAGTAACCTCCAGAAGACTGGGGTTCCATGGCAGTTAATGCCCAGAGCTGGCAAAGCCAGCGAGGGCATTAATAGGCATGGTACCCCAGTCTGAGGAGGTTGACTGTTTTACACCCTGACCCCTGAGTGATTTTAAGACAATAAAGACAATGAAGATGCAAAAAACTGATTAATGTTCACAACTGAATGGACCTCCATTGTTAGTATTGTCTTCTTTGTTGTGTCTCTGCTTGGTCTGTTTGGTGCTCATTTCAAATGTGGATTATGATCAGGCAACACCTAAGTTTACAGTGATGGAAAGCATATAAATATTCAATATTTTTGGATTATATTTCTTGAGGGTATTGGCATGATAGAGTGCTAAAAAGGTACTAAAGGATTAAGGAATAGGATTATTATTTCATGAAAAAAAAATTGTGTAAAAAATGGATTTGTAGCAGTTTCAACCAAACTTCAAAACAAGGTAAAAATTACCAAAAGTCACACAAATTTCCTTCAAAAGCACTTAATTCTTATTTTAATGGATTGTAAATGGTCGATTTATATAGGTAACATGTGTCACAGTGGTATTATTGCATGTTGTAAGTTTCAGATCAGTACACATATGTCACTCAGTGACAGATCTGTCACTTTTTTGGCACGTGCCACGAGCTCCTTATGTGGAGAACAAAAGACCCTCAGCTGAGGGTTCGTGGATATTAATCCACGGAAAAGAACAAAAGAAAGCACCCAGGTCAGGGTGTAAACATTGCGAAAGGGATAGCGGTGCCACCTGACAGGGATATCGGGGTATCGCACCCTAACATGTGAAACTTTGCTGTACAATATCGAAATGCACTGAAGTCTATGAGAGTCTTGCACCTCGGTCAAGTGACCCTTGTTAAAAAAATGCAATCAAATTCGAGACCGCGTTGCAGAACAAATTTGTGAAAAAAAGTTTCACATGAGAAATATCAGTAATTTTGGACCAAGACGGAGACATCATGAAATTCTGACTCTGGATTCACCATGTATGGCAATTTCAGTTTTTTACTTGTACTGGTTTACTTTCTAATTCTTGTAATAAAATTATATAATAGTGGTGTGATCTGAGTGTTTCTGACTACTTAATTATACTCAATAATTTCTGAAAAAGTGTCAGAATTTACTAATTTTAATGGGATTTTTGACAGTAACATTAGTTGAGCCAGTAATGATTTGTAAAACCAGTTTGTGCACAATTATTTACTGATCAATTTTTCAGTCCAAAAGAGACATGATCAAACAAAATTTGATTTTCTTCCATTCCTTTCAAAATTAACTTCAAAGACAATTTGGTAAACAATTCCAAAATACAAACCTTTCAGATCATGTAATAATTTTCTGAGTAGATGCTGGGATGTTTGTAATATTTGCAGATTTTATTTGCAAGAAAAATCCCCGAAAACAGAAAGCACCCCTTGACTGGTATGGGGGAGGAATTACTGATATTGTCTTTTTCGTCCAAAATTACCGATGTTCCTTCAAGGTGTATCAGCTCGTTTCTATACTTCTGCACACAAATTTCATCCTTGTAAAATGTGATCCGCAAAGGGGAAGGACACAGTATCACCCTGAAGGAACAGCGCAAATTTCGGACTTTTGCGATGTTGTCAGTAATTTTGGACCAATGTTAATCAATGGCCGGATGTTGATAGAGCCTCATTTCAGTAGAAAGATGTCAGAAATCTGCAAATATCAGTGTAATCACGAAGGAAGACATTTCATCGCATTGTGGAGATTATAGAGGATGGTTTTAGCTATATATGTCGGTTATCACATAAAATGGTGACCAGATTTGTGCTAGCGTGACGATTTTGTAAAATATTTGCTTCATT
>JBCAUG010728855.1:0-12114 GCA_038406175.1 Haplosyllis leylae
CAATTAAAAGGCTTAAATTCAACCAAACTCAGTAATAAACTGTATGATCAGACAGATGACACATATTCTGGACCAATCGAGACAGGTAATTTCAGACGAAACACCGCCCAGTATTAATAAAAGAAGTTACGTGTTTTCATTATCAGCTGAGAGGTTTATTACCCCATGTAGATTGTACATCATCTCAGGATGCCTTTACTTGGTGTCTTTTTGTACCATGCTGTTTTTGGACACTTATGGTGTATTCACACCGAGCATCTTTCATACTAAGCCATGCAGCTAGTAGAGCTGTCATTGCTAGCAGCAACGCCGTGAAAAAATTCAAATGGAATACCTGACACATTCCATGGGAAACGCTAACGGGAACACTAACGCTCGGTGTGAACACAGCTTAAGACTAAGGGTTTATTCACACTGTTTGGAAGCAAAGGCGAAAGTGACGTCACTTTGAAAGGATTTACATTGATTTATACCAGTGATATTCAAACCAAGCGAAAGCAAGAGCGATGTCGCTTTCTTGATCGCTTATGGACTCATCGGAGCGAAAGTGAAAGCGAAAATCGCTTTTCCTCGGTGTGGGTATACCTTTAGACTGTTTAGCATTTGTTGACGACCAAAATAGTTGGTACTCTAGGCCGATAAGAGCCTCGGTCTGCTCGGGGTGGACAGGAAGCTCCCGCGAGCGGGACTCTCACTGTTACGGCTAATAATCTTTCCATACGGTTATGTATTAGTTGCGGGACCGAAGGTATTATTTTGATTCGGTCTGTGTTTTGTGTTGTTGCTACTAGCTTCATGGTCATGACATCTGCCCTGTCCGAGCAGGATTACAGGAACCAGACTCTGTGAAATTAACACGATTTAATTATCTATGTTGTTGTCAATAACAACCATGTAAGATGACATTCGGACATGTAATTTAAGACGACGGATTTAATTTTAAAATTTAGAAGATTTCAAAATTCTTACAGTTTATTGTAAAAAAATAACTATTAGAATTATGAGAAGAAACTTTGCACCGAGATTTTTGACGAATTTTGCAAACATTATGAAATATATTTGTTGTTTCCTTTATTCTTAAATATTCTAGATTCTAAAACATTTTTGTCTTTTCTGTTTTTTAAAACGGGGGGGGGGGGTGCGGTGGAGTGTCGCAAAAGGTTTAACATTTTATTTGCTTCCCATTCGTAACATTAGGACGATTAAGCTTTTCATGTAGTGATCAAAAAATGCTTCGAAAGAGTAAAAGTATTGACTTGGCACGTTCACACTGCATGATACTGGGACCAAGAGCAGGACTGTGAACAGGACCTGAAGCAATGAGTTACTATATAGATCTATTGTGCAGAACTGTTCACACTGCACCAGAACTTGGAACAGAACCAGACCCATTGCCTCTTGTTGTGCCAGTGCTGTTCCCTGACCCTGTTCCGTTCCGGTTCCCGTGCAGTGTGAACGTGCCATTAGACTGGTACTATTCTGGACGTCACCAGAAACTTACTTAGCTTAATTGTAACTTACTATTCATGCTCTTTGAGACAATAATGTAACAGGGGGTACGGCCCCTGAAACTTGCACACTTCATTTAATATTTAGATCTAGTCTGGTACGTGTGCCGTCACAGCATTAGACACAGATGTTATACGTTTAAAATTAAGCACTTTTGTTCATTAGCTAGTGTAGTTCAAGCGAACTGTTGAATAATGTACAATTCAGATACATTAAATATCCCTGGAGAATCCCTCCTTAATGTGAATCCCTCCTTAATGTGCTATGCTGTTAAACTTTATCCTCCCTGAGACAGCTGCACACATTAAGATGCACACTATCTTTATCAGGTCATTCGATCGCAAAAGCCACTGAAGATTTACCGCAGAAAACATAATGTCACTATTTTTATGGCACTGCTTTTTTTTTTTTACAGTTTTGAGCGTAAAACACCCTGCCGGGAGAATATCAAATTCTAACTTGTTTTGTATATAGTTTTATAATGGTTGTCCAGAGAAAATATTTTTATACTTCAGTCAGAATTCGGTGCCCAAAGGACAACTAAATTTTTTTGCTCATAGACAACCATTATAAAACTTTTTACAAACCAGTCAGAATTGGATATTCTTCCGACAGGGTGTTAGACACTGGTTGGTTGGTTGATTTACAGTCGACAGGACTATTCAATGCTTACAAACATTACCTCTATACAGTCAGCAGGTGTCCCACCAGAGGTGAATTTGTGGAATAGCATGCAGGCAAGAAAGTGTGCAAGCAAGAAATCCATCCTGGCTTTGAAACCCAGGGAAGACATCACCAGAAGTCCAAAACAGGGATATCAGTGGCCCCACGAAAGGGACTTATGTCCCCCAAAATTTTTTAGAAATGTGGTGTTTAACTATGTCAAGAAGATCAAAGGTGCAGCTTAACACCAAAAAAACTGTCCGAAAAATGCTACGTGTAAACGGACCTGTAGTTGTAGATTACATAATCTACAGTCTAATCTATATTTCTTAAACGTAAATTTACGTTGGAAATTATCGTCATTGGTATTTTATTCGGTGATACGGAAATCGATAGGACATATCTGATTTGTCGAAGATGGTATTTTTGTTCTTTTCTCAAAATACTTTAGTTTTATGTTTAAAATAGTAAAGTCCAGCAGACACAATTTAAACAATTGGTTTCCTCGGAAGAATTAATTATAAGTCCGAGTGGATTTGAAATTACTGTTCTTAATTACTATAACTTCCTTAGAGTATTAGTGCGGACGTTGAAGCTAATGAGTTTTCGTTCCCAACCGCGGCTTTGTTACGTAACAGCAACCAGGTTCAGTTCTATTTATAGCCTCCAGATCATCCATCTACACGAGACTTTAAACAAGACAACTGATTCTGACTTACTGAGTTCATTGTGTATCGAATGGAATTCGATAAGACTAGGTGGTCCTGCTCATGGAGTAGCCCCTTAACTGTACACAAAACTCTACCAGGGTTACTTTTTTGTATTTATTAAAATGACCCTTGCACAGTTATTTTCAACCAGATCTCTCCCAGATTTACTGAAGAAGTAATTCAATAACTCCTTTGTTTGTATCCACTTGCTAATTTGGTGTCAGTTTTGTCAGTTGTCCAGTATTTTAGGTGAAAGTGACGTGAGTGATAATGAGTATTTTGACCACTTCTAGAAATGCAGAGGTAGCTTTGCTTAGGTAAATTTGCAAAATTCAAATTGGATTGTACTATAAATATTTGCATGAAAACATTTCTTAATAGATCTAGATCTAGTCCATTGGATAGACAGATTACCAATACTTTGGCTGCTTTATTGAAATGATCAATCATGTGTGTTGCGTTAACAATTCTCAACTAAAGGCTGTCTGAGAAATTTTCACCTATGGTGTTCAGGAGATCAAGGCTGAAGTGTGTCAACTTTCGTTCAGTAGTCAAATAAATATTCAAAGGTCAAAACGTCTAAGACAGTTGGCATTAGAGGATCTGGGGGCGCCATGGACAAAATTTTTTCATTTTCATGTAGTTTTTCGGGAAAAATTGTCAAATAGTAGGTTGGCTCACCCCTTAGGTGTTGACATCCCCGTCTGGGAAATTCTAGGCTGCCACTGGTTAGTGAGGAAACTATTAAACCATTCAGACCAACTGGTTCAATTGGTCTGAAATGTATTTTGAAAAAAAAAAACAACTGTTTTATTTACAGCCACATCACAAGAATAGCGACAACGTTTCCCAATATCACGTCTATCGAAAAGATATTTTTGGATTTCCAAGGTAGTTTGTTTGCTGCGTATGACAAGATTTTCCATGGAATTCTTGTATCATATTATATTTGTAATTTCCTTTGAAATACGCTGAATGAAACCAAACCCTGAGCTTGAATAATGGAAACTTTTTATCTTATTATACATGGCAGGAAATTAACAATATCATCCTCTCCATCTTTCAAATATGCGGCGAAGCCTTGTTTACTCACATGCTAATGTTTCTTGTGGAACATATCCCACTTAAGGGTCCGTGTTACACCAGGCGTTAGCGTCAACGCAGAGTCAACATTACAAAGACGCTTGCGACATAGCTCTCATTGAAAAAACTGGAGTCGGTTGAGAATGGGGTGTAACCCATTTTGGAGTGACTCAATTGTTTTCAATGAAAGCTGTGTCGCAAGTGTCATCCCAGCATTGATGCCAAAATGACGCTGACTCTTGGTGTAAACGGGTCCTTACAATAGCCTACATTCTACCTGGTACGACTTAAGCCCCGTTCACAGGATGCGATTTGAATTTTTCTTATCGCAGCAAATGGGTGATACAGGATTCAATGTAAGTGTTCACAGGGTGTGATTGTGACAACATCTCTACCCTTTTTACAATCTATTTTAAGCAAAAGCAAATCGTAGTCGCAAATCGCACTGTGTGAACGGGCCTTTAAAAAGTAAATCTACATTCCCTTTGCGAATTCTTTTCTTGGAATTGCAGGAAGAATGAGCTTTATTATCATGAGCTAATTATCTTCCGAACATGTTACTGACCTCGAGGAGAATGAACTGCAGTCAAAATGACAGGTTATTATGGGCTGCGGTAGTTTTCCTCATGTAACAATTACGCCCAGCGGGGAACATACCCAACCTGACCGGAACCCAACGAGCAGACATTGTCGTCGCTTCTGGTCGTAGCCACTGTTTTCTTAACAGCAGCTCCTCGAGAAAAAGTGTCATCACAGGAAGTTGTCAGAATAGAACACCTTTAGGGTCTACAAGACAGATGTTGGTCAGTTTCCTAAACCTGTGGTTTCGAACGTGAATATTGCTTGCTGACTTAGTTTCTTGATGTCAGTCTTGGTTAGTAAAAAAGCATTCACATGGCCACGGCAATGGTTACTGCTGCTCTCATTACTAACAATTATAGGCAAACATGGCCGCCCCGTTAGCCAGTGATATTTGTTTTACCAAGCATTGTTGAGGTGTTAATGAACAAAATAGCACTGTGAATTAGTAACCGTGGAAATGGTCGAAAGTGCGATCATTTCTAGTAATGTAAAAATGCCGTTGCCATGCGAACACCCCAGTTTGCTGCCATGACACCCATTTGTGGCGTTAACACCTGACGACACTAAAATAATGAAAATTATGTCGTTGCCATCGCAATGTGAACGAGCTCGAAGTTCATAAGATAATACAAGCCATTTGCTTTGATGCTTGTATCGAAACATGTAGACATAACATGTTGCGTACATTTTAACAGAGACTCTGCTATCAAATCCAAATGTCACACAACGGGCATGAATGAGCAGAATTGATGGGGACCTGATTGCAAAGCATTTGGTATTTTTAAAAGCCTGTTGCAATGAGGAGAGTCCTGAATGTCATTGTAATTGGAGGTTTGACATTTCTCCTCTGTTCCTGTGCCATTATTAGTATTAATTGCCTGTCGCGAATCAATGGTTTCTTTTATTGGCTACATATGTCGTATGGTCTGCAGTTCCATAGTTACTTCATGAAGCTAATAAACAGAATCAAATAGAAGTCCGTTCATGTCTGATCACCTCGCAAGGAGCATATCAATCTCGCGGTCAATAACAATTTATCAGTCAGTAGGACTTTTTTGCATGTTTTCCACCTTTGTGATTCCGTCTGAGTGGATTGTGTGCTTTTTATTTTGGAAAAAATTGTCCTCGTTGCCTGTGATTTTTGCAGGTTTTTTTCAGTAAGAATAAAAAACAAAATATGATGTCGTGACGCTAGCGGCGTTCACAGTGCTGTGACGTAAGATAACGTCACTGATAAACAGATCAGCTGAGTGGATTGTGTGTTTTCTATTTTGCAAAATTGTGTCATCGTCTGTGATTTTTGCAGAGTTTATAGTAAGAAAAAAAAAACTAAAGTTTTTGAAAGGGACTTGTTCAGTTCAGATCAGATCAGATCTTCAATTATGAATTTCCGTTTTTGAGAATGTACACACAACGTAACATTGACTCTGTAATCATGTAGAAATTTTCACAAAGATTTTATACTAATTCTTAGAAGTTGTGAGTTTACCAAAAAGAAATGCATTGTTCATATCAATTGTATTTCTGTAATAAACTTAACCAGTGTCTATGGTCCGTCTTTTTATGACCAGTCTGAGGGACTATTCACACAAAAGAAAAGCGAGAGCGAAAGCGAGAACGATCAAAGAATAAGCGACAAACATCAAAGAACATTTTCGCTTTCGCTTTCGCACGGCGTGAACTGGCCTTAACGATCCCTTATCAGACTTGTCAGATACAAAGCCATATTGATCATCAGTGTTTTCGCGTTTCCCATGTGTTACCAATATCAGGCCAAGAAAAGGAAATAAGTAGACGGTGCTGAGATTGACCGTAATTTAACGGAGAAATGAGTAGGTACTCTCAGATCGGGGTAAATGTAGATATCAATTTGTCGCCATGGCTCAGCTTGTTGTTCAATGGCTTGGTTGTCATCTTCATCAGCAAATGGCAATTTCCGCTGTCTTCTCTCCGAAAAGATTTTCAAGATGACATGACGGATTCTCAATGAAACCAGTAATATGTATTTTCGAAGCAAGGTCTTTATTTTGCACACTGACATGTCAGAAACTTAATAAAAAAAGTTGACCTAAGAAAATAGTTTTGGAAGGAACTTTTAAAATAGTGTGTTTATGTTAAGGCGAGATCAAAATCATTGATCTATTTTAGAGCCTATTCACACCAAGCGTTGCTTGGAAGGAACGGATTGATTTCAAATGCACGATTCACACCAAGCGATGTTGCCACTAGCGAATAAGTCCCAAACCTATTTTTCAAGCGGCAACGCTCACGCTCAAGCTCGGTGTGAACGCGGCATTAAAAGGGAAATGCAGATGAAAAACTTATGACGTAATCACAAAGATCTCTCAGAGCAGTAAGCTCATTTCCGCTTTAAAAAAGTCGCCCTTTAAAGGCAATTGATCTGATCAAATTATTGACATATATTATGCATGAAGAGAATTCGAGTTTCCTTTTACTTGATCAAATGTCTACAAAAATGTTCAAAGCAACGTTCTCAAAGTCCTTCTGGCCATCTTTCCATTGAAGTAGATACAGCTGCATCTGAACATGGATGATCTGAGAGCCATCCTCTTAGAAACAGCTTCCATGGGAGAAAAGCTGTTTAAGGGTTGTTAGAATGGAGGTTCTCGGCATCTTACAAGCCGAAGACAGATTCTAATCAGTGGTTCCTGGATTTCACGGCATATGAAGCATAAACTGGAGCTACTGAGTAACACTTTTGGTACAAACCTTTCAAGTTTTTAATTCATGCTTAAAGAACAAACCTGGGTGAAAGCGGGTTTTCGAGCTTGTTGTTCTGGTGTTCAAAACACTCTAAATCCCTATTTCGATTGGGATTGGTGGTGTTGTTTTGTGAGATATCTAGTGGTCTAGTGGCCTTCTGGGGTGAGCTACCAAATTTTGGCAACATTTTTCTCTCAGCTGCCAGTTGTGGCTGTGTGCATCACAGATAGTATGTCTCCTTGCGGAAACTAAGATGCGATCTATGTTAAAGTTTATCATGGCGACGACATGAAGACGTAGCATCACAGCTGCACTGTACAACAGGAAATAAGTAACATACATACATGTATCAAGTGTACTTTATTTACTACTGAGATAGAGATGCATATTGAACGATACTGTTTCCTGTATTTTCTCCCTCTATTTTTCTTTTATACTGCAACTTTAAGCAGTATGACTTAATACTCGCTCAAATACTCATTTAAATACTCACGTTAAGTGTCATTTTGAGTAATTTAATAGTATTTGACGAAGAAATTCCGGATGGTTCTAGTTTCATTTGAGACGACCTCATTGGCTGATCCAACGGGGTACCAGGGACGCCCCCTCTGGGTACAATTTCTTTCACTTTCATGCAGTTTGCAGACATCGCTGAGAATAGGTATTCTTCCTATTACTAAAGCTAACGTTATCGCTAAGAACTCGGTATGAACAAACCTTTTTAGCCAATTTTAATTCAAATTGATGACTTTGCGAAGTATTCAGTGCAGTTAGAAATGAGCCTGACATTTCAAAAAATCGTAAATGACGTTTTCCTTGTTTAAATACAATGACTCATCTTTCAAATGTATTTTTTTTTGTCATGTCAAGAGACAAATGTATAAAATAGTTGTTTTTTCATACACACCCATCTACCAAAGCACGTGTAAAATTTGCTGGAGGACCACACCTAGTTATTGAACACAACGTTATAGATTAATTCTTAAAATGCTACGCGAAAATGGCGAAGCAACGTTTTCAGTACAAAAAAAAATCTTGCTGACACAAAAAGGCAACGTAACCTCTGACGTTGGCGTTGCGGTGTCGCGTTGGTGCGAGTGATTCCCTGGGAAAGTTATTTTCACTGATGACGTTTAAAAGATATAATTTTACATTTAGGGACCGTTGGCACTTGACGACAACGATGTGAACATTATGTGTCGTCAGAAATAGGTTCCATAGTTGCCAACGTTTCTTTTCACACTTGCTGACAAAGACAAAATTATCATTGTCATTATTTTAAAAAGAACCCATATTTAACGACATATAAGTTGTCGCCAAGTGCGAATGGTCCCTTAAGGCCCAGACATGTTTTTGTCGTTCAAACACAGTTAAATGAATTTACTTGTTTCATCCATAAGGAATGTAGACACCATGTCTTTAAGTTACGGAAGCCATTCGTTTGTTTAAGAGTATTATGAGGTACGTTCTGTTTTTGTTAATGCGCTTCACCATTGATTTTTCCTGGTAGCGGACTAATTGAGTAATATTACTCTAATGTGCGAGTCCATTCTGAGCTAAATGTAAATAAATTAGACGAACAATCAATCACGATTAATCTTCATTTAACGTTTGGTTCGTCTCACTACGGGTACCACTGTAGCATTCTAGTGCGCCCCGTGTGTTCCAGTACTCCACAGGGCATACTCACACAGGAATAGTCATTTTACATAGCCCCCCCCCCCTCAGGGCATTGAGAATGTTTTTAAATATCCCAGGGGCACACTCACGCAAGGATGGTTTTTACATAGCCCAAGGGCATTGAAAATCTTTAAAAAGCCTAGGGCCACACATAAGAGACCATTTTATATAGTCCTCGGTGGGCCATGTTACAGAGCTTAGGGACATTGGAATATTGAGCAGCCCAAATCCAGGGGGTTGAACGCATCCTTGAATGCACCATTATAATCTGTAAACATCTGCTTCACCAGTCGTGACTAAATTTTAAACTTTGTTGATACGAAGGGGAGGCAAAGAAATCTTTCAGATGAAACCAAAATTGAGCTTATTTATTGCCGACTGCTGTGTTTAATTAGTTGTTTAAGATTTTTTTAAAAAAAATGGAAGGTTTATTAGAAATTAAATTGGTGTACTGCTGAATTTGCATTGAACAAGTCAGTGCGCACATGCGCAGCGCCTGCGCACGTCCATGTAATGTTACATCGCACAGCAAGGTTAACTGCAGAGCTCATGACCATAGATTCCTATTCCAATTATTTCAACTACAGACCATAATTAAAAGGAACATCGCTATCTCAGTCACCTTGAGATCTATCTCATTATTTCGCGTTGCCATGGCGACATAGGAAATAAAGCTTGAGGACTTATGTTGATCGCATTGGTAAAAGCTTTTGATATCCAGACGAAAGATGTTTGGAATTACACCAACAGATAGGTACCTGTTACGTTCCCTAAGGTAACATATGGAAACCTTATGCGGGTTGTATTCTCTGCGATCCGTAAGTATTTGAACAGTGAACACACTTCAGTAATGGATGAATGATAGGAAAGTTTAAATCATCATTTGATTCATTTCATATGTTTTTGTGTCAATGGTTGGCTATTCATGTGCTGAGTACATGTGTATCCAGGGATAATAGTAAGTACACATGCATGCACATGAGTACATATGTTTGCACATGAAATTCCTTGTTGAGGTAAATGTGCATCGAGGAATAATAGTGAGTACACACGTTTGCTTCATTGAGGGTGTATCATTCATACCAGATGAACTCTTTTCAGGTACATATCATCAGGCCAATGCTCTATCTGTTTGAGATATCCGCACAATTGTTCATTGAATTTCTTTGTATTCTAATTGCAAGGAACACCTTGTTTACTATCAGTCCAAGGTCGAACACCCATGTTTTCATTTCAAGTAAATGCTAAACGAAAGCTACAGATTAGATGTGGGTCAATCTGTTTAAATCCAGTTTAAATTGAACATTCTGAAAGGAAATCTGTATGTTAACATATGGACTCACTACTGTTCCCAAGAGCGCAAGGAATTCCATTCAGAGGCAGAGAGCAACCTCATCCAGTTTTTAGTAGCCTAACAATTGTAATGTTTATTACGATGGAATTAAGGACTAAGCCCTGCTTCTTGCGACAAAGTCATCTTTGACTTTACCACCTCACAGAAAACATCGAAATGTGATCATGTCACAGCTTTTGCTCTTTTAACATGAGCTACAACCAATAGGTTAGTGCAGTCTCTGGTAAATGTGATCTTATCGTGAAAAACTTGATTTGCACTGCCACTTGTGCAAGATTGAGTCCAAAAAAACAAAACAGAACGTTGCTAACGTCACAATAAAGCTGAGACCACATTTTTCCGAGGCCTCCGGATTTTATGAAAAAGATTTGCATCTCGTAGCAATCTCTATTATTGAACACCGATCGCTTCTGATTTATTTTATCAGTTTCTCATATTTATTCTCTCTCCTCTCTGTCCCTCGCACTTAAAAAAGAATTACCTCACTTAAGCCTTGATATATGCTCATTAATATTTTACGTCGCTTATGCTGGTGTCAAAGGAAATTTCTCGGTGATCGATTTGCGCTCAGGAAAAAAGATGTGCAGTGTAATTCCTTGTGTCATTGAGATTCATTGATTCGTCCAGGTACCACCTTGAACAAAACATTGACAAGAAAGCCTTCCAGTAGAAGGCTTGCCGACCGCGACCCCGGTCCTGATCCTCCCCCTGGCGGAGGGGTGGGGGGAGTCAGCAGGTCCAGCGTTAAGGTGGGGCCCAGGGTGGGTGGTGGGCCCTTTCTGCCTCATCCCTCCCACCAAAAATGGGTGGAAGAGAGAATCCTTCCTTCCTGTCTGAAGGATGGTTGGGGCCTTATTCCAGTGTTCAACCCCGTGGACAGATAAACAGACAAAACTAAAAACAATACCTTCTATCATACTACGAATGTGGTCGATAAATGTTCAATTCTGCATTGGTCTGAAATTCGGAAAGATCGTTTGCAAATTTTCAATGTTAGTTTCGGTTTCTTTTCTTCAGAACTTAAATACCAAGTAGTAAAATGCATGATCGTCTGTCATAAACTATCAGAATCATTCACGGTGATCAAAAAATAACTTTTCAATTTCGCAAATGGATCAGAATTAGAGGCTGGTCCAATGTAAACGTTCCATAATTGCTTCCACTCATGAAAACTTAGTTACAAGTAACACACCTTTGCTTTCGATTTTATGTTGGAAATTATATTAATGTTACGTCTATGTATGTAGCTATTTCATCTAAGTTATAAATTGTTGCTAACATGAAAGCCTTTCACTTCCAAGGCCAACTTCTCGTACCCCCAATAGATTGCCTGCTAATAGTCCCATGATGCAATGGGAGAGGGACCAGGTCTCATAATGCATACACTGGTCTTTCTAAGCAAAGGAGGGGGATGGAATCCCTATCCAATTATGCAATGGGCCAGCCCGCACCCCTGTGAACAAACACACACTACTGAAAACATTACCTTTCTTCAACCTGCGAATGCAGGCGAATAATAAAGACATCTATGCAGAGTAATAAAGTGATAATCTGACCACAGAGTCAAGGTCCCTAGTTTATAAATGGTTGTGGCAGCGCTATTTCTTGATACCAGTTTTAGGCACAAATGCCTGAACACAAGGTATGTCATGACTTCTCGGCATTGGCAGAGAACACTGACATATCATGCATGTTACACGCTTAGTAAAAACAAGCGGGTGTGGACAAAATGCAATACAGGTTAGGCACGGTTAATTCGAAATGATTCCGCGGCCAGTTTTTCCTTCGAATTAAGCGGAAATTCGTACT
>JBCAUG010728866.1:0-26641 GCA_038406175.1 Haplosyllis leylae
CAGGTTGTTCGAAAAGTTACCTTTGGCCCTAACTGCCACAAGGACTGCAGAGCTTACAGTGGCAATATTATGTTTGATGAGATTGCAAGTATGAAAAAGCGTAATTTACGAGTTTTATCAGACCTTCTTGTAGCAAGTCGTAGACACTTGTAGCAAGTGTAGAGGAGAATTGTTGTTTAATCATCTCTCGCTGGATGTGAATCAGCCTTAAATCATGTGTGCGAGGCTGAGGTGCTCTGGGGTTATGATGAATGTAGTCAGCAATTACCAATAAATCATATTGAGAGTTCATTCAGAGTGCGTCGGTGGTCAGGACACAGGTGGTGAATCCACCCATTCCTACGTAATAATTATTACTTATTTCTTTATTTCTACAAATTTAGTGGACGAATCATATTTCTTTATGTAATTACTAAATGATTCCTTTCCTTTCGCAAATGCATTAGTGGTCCAGTTGCTGCAAGCCCCCGAAATATGATCTTTCAATCAAAGTTATTGCTTCAGCCACGATTCTCAATTCAGCTGATAATTTTCTGAGGCACTGGCTTCTGGACTAGTCATTTGAACTTCCTGCACCTAAATGTTCAAATGTCACACTACTTTGTCGAGTCTTAAACATTCCCAGTCTACCCAATAGTAATGTTCCTGCAAATACAATTTCATTGCATATTAAACAAGGGGCCTACATCAACAGAGAGTAATTTATTATATACTCCAGTTTTTCAACAGTCAGACCTACACAATCAGAACATCTTGCTTTCTTTGCTTTGGATTGATTAGAAGTTTATATGCAAAGACAGGAAAATAAGACTTTTTAACAGTTCTTCAATAAGAATGATATACACTTTAAAACAATTCAACAAGACAACATAGCATGGAGTAAGCACATGTGACTATCTCTTTTTAATCTTAACATTAGGATCTTTAAACTAGGATAGTTAAAGAAAATTTGATACTGTGATCTGGTTGAACTAATCTAGATACAGGACAAGGGAAGGAGAATTTATTCGTACTTAACATTCTGTCGTGGACTCCCACCACTACTGTTATGATTCACTTGTTATCAGACTCTTAAGGCAGTTTGTATTCCCTACTGAAGGAAAATAAATTATATATCTGAGGGTTAAAGGATATCTAGTGTTTTGTATCACTGGCATTCACACCTGAAGCATAGCATGGCTCACTTTCAGTACAATCAAGTAACACTGAGACATTAACATTATTGAAGCATGGACAACATTGAGGCATGGGCAACATTGAGACCTGGACACCAATGAAGCATTAACAATATTGATGCATTAACAATATTGATACATGGACAACATCGAGGCCTGGAAAACACTGAAGCATGGACAACACTGAAGCATTAACAATATTGAGACATGGACAACATTGAGGAATGGACAACACTGAGGCATGGACAACATTGAGGCATTAAAAATATTGAGGCATGTACAACATTGAGGCATGGACAACACTGAAGCATTAACAATATTGCGGCATGGACAACATTGAGGAATGGACAACATTGAGGCATGGACAACACTGAAGCATTAACAACATTCAGGCATGGACAACATTGAGGCATGGACAACACTGAAGCATTAAAAATATTGAGGCATGGACAACATTGAGGCATGGACAATATTGAGGTATGGACAACATTGAGGCATGGACAATATTGAGGCATGGACAACACTGAGGCATGGACAACACTGAAGCATTAACAACATTGAGGCATGGACAACATTGATGCATGGATAACACTGAAGCATTAACAATATTGAGGCATGGACAACATTGAGGCATGGACAACACTGAAGCATTAACAACATTGAGGCATGGACAACACAGAAGCATTAACAACATTGAGGCATGGACAACATTGAGAAAATATTAGTACTTAAACATTAAGGCGTGGCACCAATTAAACGGCTTCATCTGTGCAAATCAGATTTAAATTTGAAGAAAATCAGATGTCACATAATCAAAATAAGATAAGCAATGACAGATACAACAGAAATGTCAATATTGATAATGTTGTCGATTAAAACATCAATGGCGACGATCTAGAAGAGAGTCACATTTTATTGTTTGAATCAGAAAACAAGACAGTTCAAAGACAAATAGGTAATAAAACAAAGAGTCTTGAGGTAGGCGCAGCTGATGAGGTGGATTAAGAGGCGGATCTGTCGGTCATTGAGGGGATCATCTCTCTAATCTTACCGAGCAGTAACATTGGACCAATTTTCGGTCAGTCTGAAGGTCAAATCGTAATTCTTGCCATTGTTACACCCAACGTCTTGCACTCCTGACTTATGCAAGACAAAATTGGAGGAAAAAATAGATAACTCGTTACTTGCAATACAACAGGACTGCCAGTTATTTAGTGCCCAACGAACAGTAGGCAATCATCTTGACGAGTTGTCTCTTAATCGAGTTTTCTCGTAACACACAAAGTTGGCAGTCGAGTTTTTCCTAATAAGATTCTGTAGAATTCTACAGAATTTATAATAAAAATTTGTAAAAAGTGAGATTTGAACCCACTACCTCTTGCTTAAGAGTCAGAGACTCTAGCAGGGCACCACAGAGACACCAGTAACAGAGAAAACATTTGAATGTATCCTAATTCATGCTTCAGTGATTTACCACATTCTATAGAATTCCATAGAATTCTACAGAATGCGTCCTCATAAGGAAAAACTCGTATCTGTCATGCCTTCAAGGCTTGCCAGTCTCAGACTCTCAGACCCTTATAAAGTCTGGATGTATTCAATCTAGAAAAAATCCAGCTCCAAAAAGTGAAGTGGTGCATGAAACAAAGTTTAATTTCAGGATTTCCTATTCAGCACATGTCTGGTTAACACAATTGGATCAGTATCAACTTTCATCTATCCCTGGGGCATAAGAAAACTATAGACAGTGGTGGGAAATAATGAGGAATTTAGGTAACTAAAGTTAGCAAAAACTATTGATAATTGGTGGCTCGTTAGTGGTTGATTGGCTGTTTTTGCCCCAAAATTTTGGGCTGGTGGTGGGACCTATGATGGCCTTTTGCCACTCTTTGAATGTAGATGGGGTGGTGGTTCTATTTGCAGGTGGTGGGGACACCTGAGCACTATATGTGCTAATCAAACTTTTTGTTGCTGCAGGTGGTGGTGACCCTAAAACCTAGTGTAGAAGTACCTTTGCTCCCTTTGCTCCCCTTCACTCTCCCTTTGCTCCCTTTGCCCTTCACTCCCCTTTTCCCCCTTGCTACCTTTACACCCCCTTTGCTCCCCTTCACTCCTCCTTCACTCTCCTAACCACTATATGTTGTAATTGAATTTTTATGGTCACAGGTGGTGGGGGTGAAGGGAGCAAAGGGGGAAAAGGGAGCAAAGGGGGGGGGGTTGAATGAGCCACCTGGTGAAACTTCACTGCCTGATATTTTTTAATTGCGGTGCGAATTCTGACCCAATCAGAATGGGAGCACATGGGAACTTTAGACAATCAGAATGGGGCATAGAAGGGGAATAGGAGAGGGCATGAGCTATGCTCAATTATGTTGAATTGTATCATAATGACATGATGTTATCATGAATTTTCCATATTGGTGACCTGGGTATAGTTTATGTGTGAATAAACTCTTTACCAAGTAGAAACACAGTATAAACTCGCACGACAATTTTATTTAAAATAGTGGAAACTCCCCTGAAATCCTGCTGGATTCATATTTTGGCATTTAAAGGTGGGAAAATTTGAAGAAATTGAAATGGATATTTCTTTAGTGAATGAAATTTATTTAGACTAGGTGATTCTGCTCATGGAAGAGTCAACAAAACTGTACACAAAACTAGAGTGGCACAAAAACAAAACAAAAACCAGAATAAAGTTGTTCCTAGAATGATCTTGGTACAAAACAAGTTGTTCCTAGAATGCTCTAGGTACAAAAAATGTTGTTCCTAGAATGTTCTAGGCACAAAAAAGTTGTCCCTGGATCATTCTAGGTATAACTTATTTTGTACCGAGAGCTTTCTAGGATGTTTTTAAGTTGTTTCTAGAACACTCTAGGCACAAAAACAAGTTGTACCTAAATCACACTAGTCATTAAACAAGTTGTTCCTAGATCACTCTCGGTACAACATTTTTCTGTACCGAGAGTGTTGTTGGAACTGTTTGTAACAGAAACAGAACAGATACAGAAACAGATACAGACACATTCCAGATCCACACAAAACTATACCAGGGTGATATTTTTGTTTATCTTATGACAGCGACGGCACAATGTTAACTCTCATAGACAAGGAGGTGGATAAAATTGATAGCCCCCGCTGCGAAATTAATACCCCCCGTCGTCCATAGCAATGGGGGGTATCAAATTTTAACCTTCAGAAATATTTCAAAGTTTTAGATCTACTAACCTCCATTTTACCCTTCTTCTTGAAGAGCTCCTTGTCACCTGACTAAATGAAGGCCGCTGATTGGCTGAGAGAGTCATGTGACCAAGGAGCTCTTCAAGAAGAAGGGTAAAATGGAGGTTAGTAGATCTAAAACTTTGAAATATTTCTTTCTTTTCTTGTTTTTTTTTGTGTGTGTCATAGGATAAAATCGTTACTCCACTCAGTGGTTATGGGGTATCATTTTAATTCACCCTTGGAAACTGATACCCCCCTCACCTGGGCTTTGGGGGGGGGGGTATCATTTCCCTTGAGTGAATAAAAATGATACCTCACTCCACTTCAAGGAGTAACTTATACTGTCTTAACTGGCCGTGTGCGATTATTTCCAGTCAGGGCTCCTTTAGATTTAGAGGAATAATTTAGTGGTTTCTTTGCATGGATCTACTTATATTTTTGGAGCTAATGTTGTCAATTGTCTAATATTTTAGGTTAAAGTGATGTGAGTGATAATATCGGTTTTTGACCACTTCTAAAAATATAGAACTATTCTTTGTTGAAATTAATTTGCAGAACTAAAATTTGGTTGTTCCATAATTATATACAATATACAGTTACATGAAATACTTCTTAATGAATCTAGTCTATTCTACTTTGTTACCAATTTGACACAAGCCACAAAATCACTTCGTAATTGAGCCTTTGCCTTGGTTTGGGATCCTATGGTATTTAAATTTTGACATGTTGAACAATTAGAAAATATTACATACCAATTTGATGTGGGCCATTTCACCAAAAAGCAGACTCAACTGTGGGTTGCTTAAAGTCTTACAAGGTTAAAATTATAACATTTTGGAAAAATCGAAATTGGTATTTGATAATCAAGTGTAGATCTATTGCGTTTCATCCAAATGAAAGATTGACCATATAGATACAAGTGAAGTCACTCTCCACTAATATATCAGACCACAACCATCCCTTGACTTCTACCCCCACCAGACCCAAGCACCCACACTCACCAATCTCCAGACCCCTATACCCTACCACCAGCTGGGATAGTTTTGTGTACATTTTGGTCACTATTCCACCAGGATGCCCACCCAGTCTTATTGAATTCTATTTGATATACAACAATAGAGGACAGATAAAAACAGTAAAGACACAAGGAAATACAAAATTCTCTGTACCAAAGGCACAAAAAGAGGAAGGCTAGGAAGGAAGGCTATTTGTTCCGACTCAATGTTTTGTGATTGCCTCATAATACTTCCTGTGAAGCATCCCGATACACTACTGAAATTGTTGGTGAAAATGTGTGTGCCACACTTTGATCTGATTGGCACTCTCCTTTATGAAACAGACAGGCGTAGCCAGTAAGGAAAAAATACAGTTCCAGATGAACTTATGCTTAGAATTGTCCATTAGTTTATTGGGCTGTTCCCTGTAGTCTTTTTCTATTTATTAAAGTTGGAGACATTTTCAAATATGTGTGAAGAAGCCAGTTGATAACAAAACATGTCAGTTGATAAAGATAACAACAAGTTGATAGTAAACAGCACGAAATCTTCTGAAGCGTTGCAAAATTACAATATTTCAACTTTAGGGAGTCATTCAGATTTATTAGGGGGTCTCTCAGATTTATTAGGGGGTCTTTCAGATTTATTAGGGAGTCATTCAGATTTATTAGGGGGTTATTGGTGTGGAGGAAGCTGCAGGCAGACCTGCTGTTGCCTATGTCAGCTGACTCCACACACATGCACACACACTGCAAGTTTTTGTGTGGAGGTGAAATGTCTGTCTGCCTCACATATCAAAACAAGTTGACCATAAATGGCACAGCATCTTCTGAAGCTTGTAAAATCATCTTCCAGTTTAGGGAGTAATTTAGATTTAGGGAGAGATTCAGATTTATTTTATGAGGGGGTCTTTCAATGTTATGCGGGGTCATTCAGTTTTATGAGGGGTTCTTCAGTTTTATGAGGGGTCTTTCAGTTTTATGAGGGGGGTCATTCACACAGGCAAAGCTGCAGGCTTGCTGCTGCCTATAAACTGACTCTACACACATGCACACACAAGTTTGGTGTGGAGGTGAAATGTTTGTCTGTCTCACATATCTAAACAATACTCGCTGAAGCAAAGCTTCAGAAGTAACAATACTCTCTGAAGCAAAGCTTCAGAAGTAATTAACACTGGATAGGCTGGTCAGTATGCAGTGTTCTGATACCCGACGGTCGGGTTAATCACCTGACATTGGGTGTTTTCAAATTAACGTCTTCGCAGCCGTACAAATCTTCATGACCTCACTTTTGGGTGGGAGATTATGTCAAATTTCTTCAATAAGTAACAAAAGGAATTTTGTATTCGGGTCATTTGCATTTTATTACAGCAATAAGCAAGAGAACTAAAAATTGTGAGCAAATCAGTAAAATATGTGAAGACGGAACAGAAGCATTATGAATATTACAAACATGAGGTAGAAACAATTAACGAATCATTCTTTCTTATCGCTTGAAAAGTGCATGCAATCAGCTAGATAAAAAAGTTCAGGTCAAACTCCATTGCCAGTATCATTGTCCCTAAATGCCACCAACACAATTTTAAAACTGTTCTCTCAGTGCACTGGGATACACCTTGGATAAAAATAGACAATACCTTATCGCACCTGTCTATGAGTACATTAAATAGAACATAAATATGTGTCAACCTGAAGTTATTGCCTACAAGGTACATGAGCACTTGTGAAAAATGTAAGTACATCTTAGGTACAATATGAGTCTTCAATGGATCGACCATACATTCATTGGTCAATTATTTATGTGAATTTTCACCAAACACCAAGAGTCACACAAAAGGTTTACATAGTAATGGTTTAACAGAATTCAATTGACACCATTGTTCAAGTACCCGTTCCTGGTGATGTTTGTATGGCCATTGACATTTCCATTTATTTTTTCGTATTTCAGTTTTTCGGCTTTCTTTTGTTGCTTAAGTTCCTTATTCTTCTTTTCCCAGTCCAACAGCTCCTTGGGTTTGTAGCCACCAGCTAGTTGACCAGGACAATACCAACCGAAGAGTCTGTCCCACCAATTGAAGAAGGGTGCGAAATTGGTGAGAGGTTTCTGGTGATGCATGTCATGCTTCACAGCTCCACCCCACCAGGAAATGACATGATTCATTCCAGTGGGAAGATCATATCCAATATGTGCCTCAACTGAAACAATAATACTCCACCACTGGAAGAGGAGATATGTCATGGGATGGACATTGAAAAACCTAGGCGATGTTGCTGTGAAGATTCCAACGCTTATGAGTTCCCATGGGTGGAGGTACTGGGTCACCCAAGAACTTGTTGCACTGTATTGGTGATGTATTGAGTGTACATACTTGTACAGAAATCTAACTTTGTGGTGAGTGGAATGCCAGATGAAATATTCTGTGTCAAAAATCACCAATGCGACAGAAATCTGCCAAAACACCTCCCATAGTGTTGGAGCCAGGGGAGGTAAGTAACTGGGGTTGTCAAAGATCCACTGTAAGACTGATATTGGCAAAAGATATAGAACCTGAAATAAATAAAAAGTGTTACGGAAGTGGTGAGACCATTACCTTTTCCCAATACTAGATTATTTGTAACTTGTTAGGAATAAAACGTTAAAATGTTTAACTTAATTTAAGTCTTCTGCATCTTCAATGCAATACCGCCAGTCTCCTTCCAAAGTCTGACAATAACATTGTCAGAAGAAAACTTTGGAAATTCAAATAGCTTTTCTTTGAATGAAAAGTGAAGAAGTGGATGCAAGTCATAGACTTAGAATGAAAATAGAAATGAAATATCGATTTAAGTGACAACCTACATGATTCCAAGTTGTCAAATAAACGGCTTTCCTTATCATTGGCCAGGTGACTTCCTTCTCAGGTTGAATTTTGTACTTTTGAATCCATTTCCAGTTTTTACCATGCAGGTCTATTATCATCCAGGGGATGATGGTTGCAAAGTAAAATGAAACTGATGCCACGATTGGAAAGAGTGGTGACGAAACATATTGCTCATATCTGAAAGACGACAAATTGAAAAAGAAGCAAAGCATAAGAAATAGAAAGAAATTTTATAAAACCTTTTCTTTCCGCTCAAAATAAATGAAAGGTGGACCGACCATGGCGTAGCCTCTTGGGGGGGGGGGGAGAGGGTGAAGGTACCCCTATCCAGTGCAGGAATACCCCTGGGACAGAATATGGGTATCCCCCTGGGCAGGATCAGTGACAGGGCTACCCCCTGCCCCGGCAGGACCAGTGACAGGGCTAGCCCTGGGCATGATCAGTGACAGGGCTATCCCCCCTCAATCCTCCAGGCATGACCAGTGACAGGGCTACCTCCCCCCCCCCCTCGTGTACTGACAAACTGAAGAAAATTCCTCCCCTCGTACTTCGTACGCAAGTGGTAAATATAAAGAGCAGCACGTCACAACTTTCTATTAAGTTAAGAATCTGTATTCCGAAATGTTAGTGCATCGAGTATTCCAATAAAAAGAAAACTGTTAATTTCTCGATCGAAACAACATACAAGGAAAAAAACATTTCAGCAAACTATGGCAATAAATGTAAATTTTGATGCAAATCTACATTTATTTTTGTTATTCCTGAACATAAACTGACAAAATAAGGGTGCAAAAGTAATGTTTTAAAGTTATGTAAGTGAAAGCTTTCAATTATTCAAAAAGTGGTTTTGAAAAGTTTTGGAGAAGTGGGTTATGACAAACGAATTTTTATGAACAGCTGTACTGCAGGCTGCACCAACACATTTTGAAAACAATGCTACTGACTGAAGTAAGTAAGCAATTCATATTTTATATCTTTTGCAGACTGTGGACTGTCTCCCCGAATCAATACTAATATTTACCCGATTCGAAGATCCCATATTGGTCGTAAAACTCGAAAATCTTCATTCCAAATTCCTGGTTTCGTTATGGTTTCATTGACTGACGCGTTAACTGGAAAGTTGTTGACACTCTGCATCTTGTAATCTGCTGCACAATTTTACAAACTGTGAATTCAAATCCGGACTTTAAAGCAAAGAAATGTCTGTCAAGTTTCTTGTTTACAACCACATACTTTTATCACTAGAACAATAATTGTAATAAACTTCAATTGACGTTCCCTGTCATTTGCTCTATTAAAAGTTCGTTTGTTGACAGTTCCAAGCTGTATGTGGAGTCAGTATTTTGCATGAACCTTTTAAAGGAGGCGCAACAGAACCCTACATTGCAGAATTGGTTGATAACCATCTCGAACAATGTTTGATATCTTTGTTATCAAGATTTCATTGTGTCATTCTGTCAATGTGTGATGGATGATTTTTGGATGACTTGGGGGGGGGGGGAGAGGCGCTGACATATACCTTATAAATTAAATATTTTTTTAAAAGCCGCATATAAATAAAAAAAAGAAATGTCTGTGACACATTTACTGTACACCTAGATCATTCAATATGTTGGATATCAAAACTGTGGAATGAATATTTATTGACCAGCTGTTGTTACTGCAAGTTGGAGTGGGAAAATTGCACTGGTGTAAGAAATCACAAAAAATGTTTTATGTTCTGTTATTAGCTGATTGAACATTCCTATCTTCCCTATTCTGTATTAGATTTATTAAATTAGATTAGTTAGTTGAATTCCAGCATGACTGAAAGCCAAAAAGCTTTTCTGTGCCTTGCGATAACAGTTGGCTCTTCAGGGTAATGGTTATGATGGCTGACTGATGACCAGAAGATTGTGAGTTCAAAAAGTACGAAAGTATTCATATTTTAGATATTTTTAGATGACTATATTTACCTTTTGTTTTATTTTTAAAATTATAACTATCAGGGGTTTGTTATGTACTCTCATTTGGATAATTTCATTGTTGTTATGCATTGACTATTCTTAACAAAAACTGTCAATATCTATTTCTCTGATTTTCATGAATAACAGATGTTGAAACTTTTCGCATTTACAAATTTTCCACAATTTAAAAGTCCGTCTGATTGAAAATAAAGATTGGACCTCGGTTTAGGAAAGGGGGAACGGTATCGGACAACCGCACTGTACAGGTACATATGTAATCTATTGCGTGAGTCTGATCACAAGGTTCATACACATGTACTACATAAAAACAAAACAAAACCAACGAACAAGAAAGTCCTTCTGCATGAAAACGCAAGAGGCATACCGCCCGCGCCATATCCTGTCCGTGACTTTTCCTTGGGGGAGGGGGAGGGGGGGCAAAGGGTTTGTATCTTTGGCAAATATCATTCGAGTTTTTCTATAATTCGTCTATTTCTGCCAAATTCTGGCAGAATCGTGATCCTCTTGATGGTCATTCTAATACTCTACTGACTGTGCTAGGCAGATATGTGTTGGGTAAGGAGATTTCTGAAGTGAGCTTTTTTCGTGCACTACTTTACATTTTGGACCGTGAAAAAGGTACCCGCTCTAAAAAGGGAGGGGGGGGGTCGTTACAGCACTACCTCCAACCCTTAAACCTTAGGGGCAGAGGTCCTTATCAGTTCCCCACTCAAGGTATTTTACTGATTAGTTTAATATGAGATAAAGTAGCTATTTTGTATATGAGCCACCAGAGTGAAAATATTCATTCCTTGCTTGATACGTTTGCTTTTGATACAAAAGACAAAAAAATATCAAAGTAATATATATTTTTGAACATTCGCTGACACCTTATTTTGACATTTAGGTTTTTCACGATAAGGAAATCTGATGCATATCTGTCAGATTATCTGACAGATCTAAAGTTACACAGAACAAAATTTATCAAAAATTGCCCCAGTAGGATTTGAACCCACAATCTCCTGATCATCACTCTAATGCTCTATTAACTGGGCTAGGCAGGAATTTGTTGGGCAGAAGATTTTGAAAGTGAGCTTTGTTTCATGCACCACTTCACATGTTGGACTTTGTTCATTTCTAGAATCAATACAGCATGACTTTATAAAGACCTTAATGGTTCACACAGACAAACAAACAGTGACTTAGCTCAGTTGGCAGAGCATTAGAGTGATGATCAAGAGGTTGTGGATTCAAACCCCACTGGGGGCAATTTTTGACGAAATTTATTTTGTTCTGTGTAACTTTAGATCTGTCAGGTAATCTGACAGAAATGTGTGTCGTGAAAAACTGGATTATTTCATCAAATTTCATTGGTTAAAATGGTAAGCTGGATCATAACACAAGCAGTATAGAGTAATACAATTTTGGCATTATTAAATCTTTTTTCTCTCCCTTTGTCCATCAGCGTACATTGTATTCAAATTTACTGCGTCCTATAAAAATATCAACAATGCGCAGTCAGACAGATGTTAGTACATGTGTACCTAAAATGTGCCATGAAATCGATCACAGCTCGACTTTGTTGTGTTGATAAACCATAGTCTATATTTATCAATGCGAATGCTCAGAAATGCCAATCAATTTGGCAACATGGTTAGATGATTGACATTGTGAGGAGTTTAGAATAGTACAAAATCTTATTGAAGTGTTTGTTCTTCAAGAGTTCAGGAACACTTCATCGCCACTATTTCGTCAAGGACTTACCTCATATTTTTTCGCATCGTATAAAAGTAACATGTTCGGTGTTACCAATATTACTTTCCAAGTCCAAAGTTTATTATTACAACTTTTAAAGTAATAAAATTTGTTTTAAAATGTACTTTGCATTTATCTCTAGCAACTGAGATTTTTGCTGAGATTTTGGAAGGCAGTACACGTCGAAACTGAGATCAAATCTTTATGCAATATGACTCATCTAACAGTGACCTTTTATGGGTTTCAATCGTCACAGGTGCTTGACCTATGATGTTAGTTGTGAATCCGTTTAAATCAGCACTTCAAACGGGGAAATGGTCCATTATATATTAAACACTGAATCCAGGATTTGCGCACGGTGGGCACCTGGTGCGCTCATCGTCCCTTACTGGATCAGTCAATGCTTATGTTTCAACATTAAACGTCATAGAAGTTTAAACAAGAATGCTTAGAAGCATTGTGTCGCACCACACTTGAGTTTGTTTGTACTTGGTATCATTTTAGCTCAATAGATATATGACTAGATGGATGGCTAGATAAATAGCTAGAGAGAGAGAGAGAGAGAGAGAGAGAGAGAGAGAGAGAGAGAGAGAGAGAGAGAGAGAGAGAGAGAGAGAGAGAGAGGGAGAGAGAGAGAGAGAGAGAGATGTAGACAGATAGGTAGTTGAGATAGGAAATTGAGATAATGAACATGTGTTGCATAGAATCTCCTGAAACATGTTCTCGTTTTGGAATTTTCGAGATCCGATAAAATTTTCGAAAAGTGGACACCACAGTGACCAGTGAAAATAAGTCGCATTTATTTAGTATCTTTACAGCTCTGAGCTTTGTGCTCATATGGAGTACACAAAGGTTGAACCGTGTCGGGACTACACATTTTGCAATTTTCTCGATGTAGTTCTAAAATTGATCTACTGGGAAAATCTGTGTAAAATTAAAATTAATAGCCTGTAGCGGATGCAACACAGAAAAGGGAACCAAGAATAATTTTCAGAGAAAATTGCCAATGTCGCATTGCGGTGGTGTGCAATGAAATGGACATTTGCACACTGTGGATTCACAATTTTCAAATGAATTCACAACTAACACCACATGTTTATTTTTTGCTTATTTCAGAGACTAAATATTTCTGTACTGGATTTAATGAGGGCCTATGACTACTTGGCATCTTGTAACAAGAATGATCTTATTGTTGCCTGAATTAATCATTTTGAACAAATTCTGGCTCAATGATTTGAATGAAGCTAGAGAAATGAAAGTTTCCAATATGCAAATTAGGTCCAACCTTAATGAAGTATGAGATATAAGTGACTAAAAATTTTATTTGGGATCATTTACTTACTAACAGACACCATAGGCTTTTACATGACATACATTTTGACTACACTTAAATGTTAATCTTACTCAATCATGTCAGTAGAGACTACTAGCACTGAGGTGAAATTAGAAGGAAAGACAAATGTTTCCCAGAAATCTGTCTCAACAATTCAAACTCACACAGCCATGAGGCACTTTGTGCAGATACAGGTTTTTCTGAGAAATGATCAATTTGGCTTGAAAAATCAAAGTATCATATCTACTTAGCATGTTGTCACACCAAAACTAGAGAGCAATAAAAATAGGGTTCATTTACTCAATGACAAGTATTCCCTTACATTCATCACAGAACAGACATATAAAGTAACAAACATCACACTTACTATCAGTCCTCAAACTAGTATAATATTCAGAATTTACATGTAATGAATTTCACTGTAAAAAATTCATTGAAATATTCAAATAGTGTGCTTCACAGGAAGTACCTTCTGCACATGTGTAAAAAATGTAAACAAGACAAAATAGGGTCTCAAAATTGATAATTAGCCCCTTCAGATTACGAATCTGCAGTGTGATTTATCTGACATTGGATCTGTATTCTGCTTAAGGGCCCTCTTAAGTATATACGTACAATATGTACTCTGATATGTACATCTTAATACTTTAATTTATTTAGCCTTGTCACCCTGAAGGAACTTAAGAAAATTCGGACTAAAACAGAAATATCACTAATTTCTGACAGGAGCTTTACAATGAAAGTCTATGGGGATTTCAGATTTTGAATGGTGCAGCCTCCACTGCTGGCCTTACAAAAGTAATTTTTGCAATAAAATTGCATATTAGTGTTGTGATCTGAGTGACATGGCCATTTTTCAAGTTTTCAATTTAGAAGTAGGTTAAAGATGACAAAACAAGCACATGGTCAAAAATTTCTGAATAATGTCCAATCAGTAATTCTGACAACTTAAACTTTTTTCACTAATTTCTGACAGGGTGTCAGAAATAACTGACTTCAATGAGATTTGCAATAGTAACATTAGGAGAGTCAGAAATTAGTGATTAATAAAACTGGTTTGAACTGGTTTAAACCAGTTTGTGCCCAGTTGTCATAAATTAGTGATTGACAAAAAAGGGGTGGTCACACAAAATGTAAATTTTCTTTGATTCCCTTCATATTTACATTTAAATATTATCTGGTAGAAAATCCCTCTACACAATCCTTTCAAACTATGTGATGTTTTTTAGAGTGGATACTCAGATATCTGAGATATTGATGGCTTTTTCAAGGGAAAAATCCAAGAAAATTTCCACCCATTGACTTCAATAGGTCAGAAACCAGTGATATTTCCATTTTAGTCCGAATTTTTTTAAGTTCCTTCAGGGTGTTAATTTGGTCTGGGCTATGTTTGAATTCCCTGAAGGCCAAAACATCTGTTTAATTTGGTCTCCTGCACTGGGCTCACATATCAATGTTGACCAGTTATGTGACTGATTTATGATCAGTTGGAGTCGTTCAAAAACTGGTTAAATTTCTATTTCTTCACGAGTGTGAGGTAGTTAGCCCAAATGGAACACCATGTCACCAGTAAGTTTCTTAATTCATATAATACAGTCTTTTTTACCTAATTACCGCGAATTAGCTTAATTCTGCAAGACAGAACTCGATTGATGCTTTCTCTAATCATTATATATATATATATATAATGATTAGAGAAAGCATCAATCGATATATATAATATATATCCATTGGCGGATCTAAAGGGGGGGATCAGGGACGCGCCCCCTCCCTCTGGGTCCAATTTCCTTTATTTTCATGCAGTTTTCAGGAAAAATTTGGCCAAATAATAGGTTGGTGCCCCGCCTTGCAGGTTGGCGCCCCCTGGTCTGGGAAATCCTGGATCCGCCACTGATATCAATCCGAGAGTAATTACTACAAATGTTTCTTTGATTTGTTCATGTTTGGAATTATTTTATTAGGATTCAGGCCGATGCACCAAGAGTATTTGAAAATGGGACTCTGAAAGCCATAGCAGAGAAGAATGGCAAGTCTGTTGCACAAGTTGTATTGAGATGGTTAATCCAGAGAGGATGTGCAGTCGTGCCCAAATCCTCAACACCATCAAGAATCAAAGAAAACACGCAGGTAAACTTACTTAGACTTGTACTGATGAGTGTCTAGATTTTTCTTACCACCAATGCAAAATATCAAGTAGTGAATGCTCCACCAGGTGGCTCGTGGGACTGGTGTCTTGGATGATAACTGCATCATTACCTAATCATTGCCAAATCTTTGACAAAAATGTAATTGAGATACCAGTTTTAGGCAGAAATGTTTAAAGCTAAGCTGGTATAACTTCTCTGCATTGACAAACTAGTCTCCAAAACAGATAATGTCATGCACCTTGCACACTTGGTAAAACAAGTATATATAAGTGTTGACTGCGTTTTCATGACCAGGATCTTGCTGGTAAAACAGGTAAGGCATCATTTATGGTGCCATGAAACTTTATGGTTAAATATAACTTTGCCATGTGTTCAATATTATTTTACCAAAACCTTGTACAATCTTTGTCAAATCTGTAACAAAAATTTAATTTAACAAATGATCCAGTATTATATTCAACTGATACAATTCTGGCAACGTGGACAGAATGATCTACTTAGGGAAAACTCGATTAATTGCAATCGAATTCTGGACCAGGTCACAGATGAGAATTGAATAGCAAAGTTTCATATGCGTCTGCCTCTGCCTTTCAGATGTATGATTACATCTCTAGTTTTTTTAGTTTATTTTTGTTTTGATTTAGTTATTTGACTGGACTTTGAGTGAAGAAGATATGAATACAATAGATAAACTAGACTGTGGTTATAGGGCATGTCCAGGAAACATGTAAGTTTTCAAATTTCTAAACATCATCCTTCCGATTTTTTAAGCCGAAGGGAACAAAACGCTTTAAGAGTAGAAATCCTTCTTGTAACATTTTACAGTTTAGTAAGTTCCTTGTTCACTTTATTGTTACTTTCTTTCATACCAAGCACATCTTTTAATTTAATGTTTGCATATGTATTTGTGCGTATATTTATAAATATTTCAGCTGGAAACATAGTCCGTATTATCCATTTCATGAAGAATTTTGAGACATGGTGATTTACGCCATATACAGATGGGCTTTGATGCACAATCATATAAGACAACAATTTTCTTAAATTGGTTATTTTTCAAGTTTTATTTCCATAAAATACATCTTAATTTCAATAATAAAATGTAACAGGTTATGTATAAAGTTTTAATAAAGTCATCAATCAAGGTACATATATTGCCTCCATGTGCGGAAAATACTTGAAAAGAAGAGTTGTTATTTGCGATATTTATGGCAGCTGTGCAGCTTTGCATGATGTACAGCCGCATGATTCAATTCTCTTGTATCGGGCTATCACATGCCCAGAGCCATTTGGGCGCTCCAAAAGAACCTGAAATAGATTATTATGAAACAATGTATAAAAAATGTTCGAAGGCTGTACCCATTTCAAATAATTTTGTTGAAATATATCCACAAGGTTTCAAGTGAAGACACTTCCCAAGATTAGTTTCTCAAAGATGCCGAGACTGAAAATTTGAAGGTACCTGCTAATTCTTTAGGTTTTGACATATAATTTTGTTTTTAAATAATTTCGTAGGTATCGCAGCGAATATGCGGGAAGATTTCTGTTTCTGTTGCTGTATCTGTTTCAAATGTGTACGAGGTTATTTGTGAAGTTAATTTCATAAAGATTGTTAATCTTCTGAGGTGAAACTCGGAAAAAGTGTGAACATTTTCAAGAGAGATCTCTTAAAGATATTTTTAAAAAGTCTTCATGAGGTGTAGATCTATATTGTAAAGATTTCTTTTAAAATGTTTACAAGATACACCTTGTAAATGTTCTTTTAAACTCTTTACAATATACATTTTCAAAAGAGATCCATGTTGTTACACATTTTTATTGTTTACGAGGTGGCGTCATAGGCATTTGAAAAAGATACAGCAACAGAAACAGTCGTTTTCCGGAGCCACATTAGTAGGAGGGGGATATGTCCTTTGCATTTCTGATGCAAACATTTTTTGGCTGGAGGAGGCTAAACCAGCAGTATTTTGTGTATAATTTTGAATAATATTGAAATCTTTGAGGATCTACTGTCGTGGACAAAGAAAATTCTTCACTGGATAGTTCAATTCGTGACCGGTGAGAAGATAGATTGGTCAGAAAAGATGTCTCCACTTCGGTTGTGAGAAAGTGCTGACACTACGTCAAGGATTAGGCGAGTTTTTCCTATTTTGAATTCAGTAATAGATTAATTAGACCAGGCCTTTCTTTTCAACTTTAGAACTCGCAACCTACTGATCATCAATCCTGAGCATAGATTGGGATAGTTTTTGTGCTCTTACCACGAGGACTATCTCTTTTACCATGATAACCATAACACAATGATAGCCATTACATAAAAGAGTCAGCTGTGGGTGGAAAACACAGAAAAGCTTTCAATTGCCTTCAGTTATGTTTAACTGGTTCTAGTTGAATTCACCTAATTTGTGTAATTAAACGAATCTTGTGCAAAATAGAAAAAATACGACTGTTATTATTAGGCTGAATACAGAAACTGCAACAGTTGACGAGAAATCATGCCAAAAATGCGTGCTTCATTCAATGTGTCACACAATGAAACTATCAATGTTTACATGCATTATACATCTGCATTTATTTTGGGTGTGGAATTCTATTCTTGGTCGATGAATTTGTAGTCTTCTCCAACGACTGTCAATGGGGAATATGTAAATGTAAGTTCATGTAGAATTTAATTAATCGTTCATCTTGGAGTGTGATGAAAGCATCACCTGAAGCTTCTCCTGTGTCCATTTCAAGACTGGGCTTTCCTTTCTAAGTGAGCTTTTACCAGCCAATTAGGTCCTTTTTAATTGGTGCACGTTTTTCTCACACATAAACACACAACAGATATACAGATACTCAGACATTACCTCCTGTTCACTGTAATTGGTCACTCTACAGCAGCAGTCATCAGCATAGTGTTTACGAAACATACCAAAATTATTGTATCCGATCATCACTTCAGGTTTTATGACACTTCCTGTTATTTCTAAGCACTGAAATACCGAAAAACCGATAAAAAGTACTCTTAGCTTCAGCACATCTCAGTAAAGTATTTTAAAAATAAATGACGTACACCTGGGACCCGCGAGTTTATACTGCCAATGTTGTCTGTGATTGGTGACTACTTTTTACTGCCATTCCCATTTGGCAAAACCCCAAAAACTAAATTCGTCAATTGCTCCGACTCAGAGTGCTAAAAGGGATGAATAATAAGTCAGAAAATATCCATGCATATGAATATCTATGAACATCTAGATCTAGAATTTGATTTATATAATTAAGAAGCTTTGCTTGACTGCGGTGTAAGATTTCTCATAGACATCAATTCTTTTCAAAAGTATGTACAATTTTTGGTATGTAAAGTTCTGGAACAAAATTATGAAAAACAGGGTTTAAGAAGACACAATTGCCAGACATATTGATTGATGTTCCATAGAGAAGCAATCGCGTTTTTCCTATTTTGGTTTTGGATCTTGCTGAATTAGATGAATTAGACTAATTCATCTAATTGTACATGGATACTAGAATTGATTATTCATGGAAAGGTGAACTCTTCATTTGCATTATCCAAGGAGCAGTTCACTATTCATGGATAATGTAGCATTATACATGGATAGTGCCAAATGAATGAGCACTCTCCATGGATAGTGAAAAACAAATTTGCACTATCCATAAGTGCTAAATACATTACGTGTGAACAAATTACTATTCATAGATAATAGATTCCAGTATCCATGAAGCACTTGTCTAATTCAACTAATTAGATAAATTCAACTAATTAGATAAATTCACCTAATTTCAAAACGAAAACACCTATGTTAACGTCCTACGACAAAATATTTTCCTTTCATCAGAATTACACTGTATCGTTTACTAATCTTGTGAAATTTCGGGAAAGAAATTTCGGAAAAGAGTTACAGGAAACGGAGAAGTAATCTATTCTTGTATTGTTCTATAATTACCGTCCGCGTACGTAGTACGACGGTAAGGTAATGTTTTCACAGGCGTGTGTCTGTTCAAGGGGGGGTACTCAGATCATCAACATAGCCAGGGGGTCTGTCCGGGGGGGTACTCAGGCCCACAGCTCGGGGGGGGACTCAGTCCAGCTGGGTACCCCCCCGCCCCGTACAAGTCGGCTACGCAGCGGTCGGTATGCCTCGTGCGTTCACGCAGGAGGACTTTGTTGTTCTGCAATTGTTTTCAGTAATTCTATATTTAAAGAAAATGTTATTTTAAATGGTGCTTAAAGTGAATTGACAAAGTCAGATTGCATCCTGTACACTTTATTGTTAATCATCTATTTGTGGAATTTCAGCTCAAAATATAAAAGAAAATCATTGATTGGAAGTGTGGGTGCATAGTTATCGCAGAGACTCTTCAATCTTTGTTGAACCTCAAACAATGTATTATAATTCCATTTACATCAAAAAAAAAGAGCTACTATTCATGACCATTTGATGACGAACAGCGGCGTTTTCTCTTGCAAATCATAATTTGTGGATGCAAACACGCACAACCACACTTATGCAACTTATCTTACAATTACATCTTGATGAAAATACTCTTAAATATCCTATTTTAGGAATTCGAAATGTTATAATCTGTTCATAATCTGCTATTAATCGAGATATCCCTAAAATACGAAGTTGGTAACGTTTTCAACATAGGCTAACACCGAATAGTAGTTTTGGTAGAGCACATAGTATGGGTTGTGCAAAGAATTGATGGCAAAAAAACTGAATCTACAACTAAATCTTATTTATTTTTAAACTTTTTTTTAAATTAATTTTTGGAGGACATAAGTCCTTTTCATGGGGCCACTGATACCCCTGTTTTGGACTTCTGGTGGCATGTGCCCTGGGTTTCAAAGCCAGGGTGGATCCCTTTTGCATGCTTTCTCAGCTATGTGATCCCTAGATTCACCTCTGGTGCGACACCTGCTGACTGTATTTATTTTCAAACTTAAGCAATACAAAATGCTAACACTGTCAACATTAGATATTACGGGACAACTCAATTCTTCTTTTTTTTCTTTTTTTACTTCGTCCGTTGAGAAAAGATTGAGATCGACTAATAACTATTGTTTTGTTCTATGATACTGCGGCAATTGCTTGGTTAGGCATAAGTATTTTGCGCCAATATTTGTTTGCATTGCATTTAGAGAACGCTCTCCGGATATGCATGAGGAGGGGCAAGATCTTTTAGCATTTCATTTAGTATGCAACTGAGAAGAGAGCATTCCTAGAAATATTTGCGGTCTTCACAAGAATTCACCGCCCACGCTGATCGGCGAGTAAACACTGAAAGAGACGGTTGCTTTCCGCACCTTCTGATTTTGTTTGAGCAGACACAGGTGGGAATCAAATCAGTTTACTGCCCTTGTAAGTTTCATTATCAGATATTTATTTATACTTCTTGACTTTGTTATCATGCACTTATCATTACCGTCCGCGTACGTAGTACCCCAGTCTCTGATCCTTGGTCCCTTCAGGGGGTACAACAGGATAGCGGTACACATCCTCCTAGCCAAGATACGGGTGCTCCCCGGGACAGGATTGGGGTACCCCCTGGACAGAATAGGACCCCCCCCCCGATAGGGTAGGGGTATTCCATGTAAGTTGAGTTACTGTTTTCCTTGTTGGCTGCTCGTTCGATGCCGAATCTCTCTGTTTTTCTGTTTGTTTTTTAAAGGTCATAAATAGTAAGCTGTGAATAAGCTATTCGAGTTTCTGGTGATGTCTGGAATAGTACCAATCTAGGTCAATAGTTTTACTATTAAGAAGCCTTATTTGCCTCCTATGCAGGAATGGTTCAATCGTCAAAATATTGCAAATTAGAAGCAAATAAGCTGTTCAACCTTTTGTAAAACCCCTCCAGGTGAGGAAATCGGCCCATAGACGCAATGTTATTTTGGGAATCAAATTTCCAGTGCAAATGTGCGACTGATGGCAGCATTGGGCTGTCATGCCTGAACAAGCTCCATTGCAATTACATTGATTGCACTTACAGATAATGGCAGAGGGCCTTCTTTTTCAAAGTTCATAACGGACGTTTATGATTCCTTTCATTTCCTCGTCTGCTGGCTTTGTGGTTTGAGCAAGGACTTACAATCCTGGTTTGATGGATCTTCTGCTGAACTTGTGCACAGGGTGAATCCAAACATTTCTACCGATCGCTGTCAAAACTTTTTGTTACAGGCCATGCCATTCGTATGAATTCTCTAAGCCAATATCAAAATGGTAAAATTTATTTGAACATTTGAAAATTATAGCTGTTTCTGATGAATCTAAATGTAAGAGAATAATTGGTTTCACTTTTTCCAAACAAATCACGTGGTCAGTGGCAAAAATAGAATACACAACGATCAGTAAATTTATTTGAATACTACCCCTGCACTAGACGCAATTCTTTCCATATTTTTGGTGATAATTACATTCTATGCTGTCGATGGAACAAACAAAATTGTCCAACCGGTTTCCGTTTTGGGCGCACGTTTCCTAAAATAGGATCTGAAGGAGTATTGTTATTGATTGAAGGGTTTGATTTATCAAGCTTAGGTTGCGAATGTCAACTGAATCGTGTGCTATTTAGGCTATTTAGATTTAGGCAAGGCTGAAAAAGGATGACAGCGTGCTGAAGAACTAGGAGTATTGGATTAGGACCACTATCAGATCCAGAAAAAAGTGGTCCTGACCACAGGGTCAAATGCGCACTGTTGCAGATTCAGAAATTCAATACCTTTTTAAATCTTAATTTGCTGAAATATATACAAGAAATTGTCAGTATTTGTATCATTAAAACTGAAAACCTATTTCTAATTTATAAAAAATATGAATCAAATTAAACGTTAAATTCCCGTTGAATAACTTGCGGTTAATCTCGCAAATAACTAAGTCTAATTACAGCAGCAAAATATTTTTATCCTTATTAAGTCTGACTATTAATTTCTAATTGGAGCTATTTTGCTTTTAAGACTTGTCATGTCTGACGTATCTATTTTTACTATACACTTTCTGTTTGTCATTATCATTGTCGTCATCGTTGCCCTTCTGCGGGTGCACACATCTCATTTATTGCGAATTTCAGTTCCACAAGGACAAATTAATAGCAGTGATTAACTCTTCTCCAAGACAATTAAAACGTTTCTGAATCCGATTATATATTTAGTTTGCAAAGCATTTGTGAAATAGTTTAGAGGATCTGAACTGAGTGACGCACCTACAAGAGAACTGACTTTCCTGTGGAACAAAAAATAACATAATAGATAAAAACATAATTAGAAACGATTATCTTGTCTTTAAGTCAGATCCACCAGGATTAATTATTATAGATCTGAATCTCGTTCTGATTTTAGTTCAAGCTTCTTATCAACGTGGTTTGTCTGATTACCTTCTGGTTAATTCCATCAATTACAATTTTATATCGCACCAAATGCAGGTAGGGAAAATTTTCCTGTCATGATTTTGTGAATTTAAATTAACATGCATGATCACTATTGAAACTCTTCGTAAAGAGCAAATAGCTTGATAACTATTTTTAAAATAAACTCATCAAGCGCATTAATTGGTCACAAAAATGAGAGCAACACAGGAATTCATTCCCCTTCATGACAATATATTTTTACCCGGCCTATTTCTGGCCAATTTGTCCCAAAAATCGCATCATTTAAAAAATGGATTCAGATCGTGGAAGTATTGCGACCTTCCCTTGGTTCTGTGCCAAGGTTTCATATTAATTAGTAATTGAATCTGAGTGAAATGTGTTTCGAAAAAAATAATGCTTACAAATTAAATCATGTTTTGACTTTTTTCTGTTCATTCAGCAATTAGATTTCCCTGCAAGAAGTTTAAAAGATACCAACAATGCCTTTCACTTGCATATTTTTTCATTAAAAAATTAACTGTTACTACCTGATTGCCACATGTGGTACAAAATTATACTGTGCTGATGAAATAGCCAATAGACTTGTAAAATGTAATTAATAATTAACTTCTGAATATTTGCTTTTCAATAATTAAGTGTGTAAATTGTCGAAAATTTCATTGTGCTGACTTTGAGTAAGTGCGAGCGCAAGAGAGTACAACAACCTTTATTTTCTATATCTGTCCTCTATTTTCACAAAAGGTCATAGGGTGTGTTTCGCTTTTCTGTACATTTTAATCTGTAATGCACATGTTTACGAAACCAGACTTGATGCCCTAATTAACATTTGATGACTGAAAGTATAAGTCCATAGGGAGACTGAACTCACTTTAAAGCTCCCGCCCCCGCCCTCGCCCTTTCAATTTAGCTCAATTTGTCTTTTACTCATAGTATAAGTTTGTAATCGAGTTTTTCCTAAATAACACAAATCTGACATTTCTGGCATTTTGTACAAAATTGACATCAAGGTGTTTCAAAATCAGTCAAAAATAAAGTTGTCTCCAGTGGGAATCGAACTCACAACACCAACTATCTGTTGATTAGAAGGCCTATTCCACTCTGCCACCCAAACATGTGTTGAATTGAAGATCCTTAAACTGAATATTGTTTCATGCTCCATTTCACTTTTTGGACTTGGATGATTTCTAGGTTCAGTAGAGGATGACTTTATAAGGGTCTGAAAATCTGAGACTGTCAAGGAATGACAAATTGGCTGAGTGGGTAAGGAATTCTAATCCAGTTATGGTTGGTGTTGTGAGTTCGATTCCTACTAGACACAACTTTACTTTTGCTGAAAATTTAAAGCCCTGTTGTCAGTTTTGTAAAAAAAAATGCCAGAAATGTCAAATTTGTGTTATTTAGGAAAAACTCGAATATTAGGTGAACAAACGGTTACCAGTGTCGGATTTAGTATTTCCCAAAGGAGGGCGCCAACCGCAAAGGTCAGGACACCAACCTATTATTTTGGCCAGTTCCCCCCAAAACTGCATGATTTTGCACGTAACTGGCACCCCCACCCCTATTCCATACAATTCTCTTCTCGTTGGCCACCAACATGTGCCAATTCACATTGATTTCAGACCAAGTTGATGAATTGATTCCGCTGCCAGCCAACCACCAATTCGATTTTTTCACAAACAGACAAATTAGCAATAATGGCATCAGAGGCTTTACTATGTGCTAACAAAAAAAATGTGAACAGCAAAATGTTACCAAAGTGAGCATTGAACCCTAAGACCCCAGCCACATAGATCTGATGCTTTGCTTTCTGAGCCATTGAGGCATGTGTTACTTAGAATATCTTTCAATTGTCTTTTATTCCTACACCACATCAATCTTGGATTTAAATCATTCAGTTAAAACCAATAGAGCATGACCATACGAAGATCTTAGATCTCCCAAGTAACACATGCCTCAATGGCTCAGAAAGCATGGCATCAGATCCAAGTGGCCGAGGTCCCAGGTTCAATGCTCACTGGGGTAACATTTTATTGCTGGTTTTTATGTTTTTGCGTAGTAAAGACTGTGATGCTAATGCTGTCGTTATTGCTAATTTCGGCTAATTTGTGAAATACTCGATTGGCTGGGAAGAAACGGTACGTTTGTCCTCTTTCGTAAGGTCAAAAATTGTCAACTTTAAAACCTCAACGCGCCCCCCACTCCCCCCCCGGATCCGATTTCTTTCATTTTTATGCAGTTTTCGGGAAAATTTGGCAAAATAATAGGTTCCCGCCCCCACCTTGGGGGTTGGCACCCCCCCTCGTCTGGGAAATCCTGGATCCGCCCCTGGTGTTCAAATTGGTTATTTGCACCAACATTGGCCTTTCTGGATGCAGTTAGTTAATTAATTTCCTATTAATTTAGTTTAATTTTTTTGTGATTTGAACTTTTTTTAGGAACATCTTCGTTGTAACCTTGGAATAGTTTTCACAGCTCGTCGATATCAAAGAGACAATCAAACTATTTAGATGTTATCTCTGAATGTGCATCCGGCGATATAATTTGTTATCAGGAATAGAACGTTACCTTTCAAATGCGTTGAATAATGTTCTCTGACATTTGTATATTTGATTCAATGCAATGGCGTTTAACACCAAAGAAATATATCTTTACTGAAGATAGCGGAGTTCGAGGACAAATTTGTGCATTTCGTACTATTTTTTGGAAATGTGAAATTTATTGCTGTGTCATGAATTGACTTAGTGTGACAGAGCTGTGTGTGAACAATGGATATGACATGGTGTAATGACTTGAGTTGATAGAAACTCGTACCTCGCACTCCCTCCCCTATTCCATACCATTCTCTTCTCGTTGGCCGCCAACATGTGCCAATTCACATTGATTTCAGACCAAGTTTATGAATTGATTTCGCTGCCAGACAACCACCAATTCGAGTTTTTCACAAACACACAATAATGGCAATATTGGCATCAGAGGCTTTACTACGTGCAAACAAAAAAATATAGCAACAAAATGTTACCACAGTGAGCACTGAACCTAAGACCTCAGCTACTTGGATCTCATGCTTTGCTTTCGGAGCCATTGAGGCATGTGTTGTTACATTGTTAAATGGTCTTTTTTCCTACGCCACTTCAATCTTAGACTTGGATCATTTAGTTAGAACCAATAGATCTTAGATCTCCCAAGTAACACATACCTCAATGGCTCAGACAGTAGAGCATCAGATCCAAGTGAATGAAGTCCTAGGTTCAATGCTCACTGGGGTGACTTTTTTTTGTTTTTACGTATTGTACAAAATTGTCAACTTTGTGGAAAACCTCAACTGTTTTCATGTGAAGGCTTTTTCCCCATTGTGATCATCATATGCTGAGAAAGTAGGATTGATATGTGGATAAATGGGTAAAAATATAAAAGTTATTGTATCCTTAAATTAACTGTAGTTCACAGATGTTTGCAGTAGATCTATGATTTGTGTGACTTTGTACAACTTCTAATGTAAATAAATTGGAAACAGTTACGAAGCTTATGAGTTCCAAAGTAAATTTACATTTGTAATGGTGTTTTGAATTTTAACTGATGTCATGAATTTCTCTATCTAGCATATTTTCAATTTTAGGCAAACACAAAAATGTCAACACTGCCAACTTTGTGTATTACGGGAAAACTCGGATGTTCAAATTGGTTATTCGCACTAACACACGCTTTGGCCTTTCTGCAATTTCTGGATACGACTGGACACGTTCGTATTAATTACCGCCCCCGTACGTACTACGACGGGAAGGTACTGTTTTCACAGGTGTCTGTCTGTCCATAGCGGGGGGGGGTACTCAGTCCCACTGCTGG
>JBCAUG010728867.1:0-12113 GCA_038406175.1 Haplosyllis leylae
GCTGGTCGGCTGGGGCATGGTATATATACAAGGTCACGCAGTGGCCTTGGCCTTGGTCGGGAGGGACTCCGACAGACATGAGAATTCCCGTCCTTTGTAACTGAATTCCACATGCTCCAGGCAAACATTTACGACAGGCTCCCATGATATGGAACCAGGAACCATTCCTCAAGAATACCAACTGATATTTCATGATCAAGGTAATGACAGATATATTCATTATGTAAGCTCAGACACCAAAGCAATTACAATCTATCTTCCTTTTCACATTTGCATAACTTTTGTCTGTTAAAACAGTTCTGTCTTTCTCTTTGACGGGCATTTGTATCCAGAAAAATCTGCAAAAGTAATAGATCTACCAAGAAAAAGGTTTCATACACTTGTGTATTCTTTTGAAATGAAAGTGTTTTTGCATTAAGACCTTCTTAATTTGATATTGTTTTTTCTCGAATGCGAACCCGCTTCATATCTTCTGAGAGCTATTTTATGTTTCTGTTGTACGTGCAATCAGAATTGTCTCTTGAGAAGAGATACACGCAGGCAATCACAACATGGAATTATTTCCTTTTGATGGAATCCATTTTGGTTAGCGATAGGACTCGTCAACTCCTACAATCTCTCATTGTGTTGATGGCCCATCAACGACTGATGACATATCCGAAAGTTTTAAGTAGTGTCCCCACACGTATTTCCAGAAGATATAATATGGTAAAACATGATATCTTCAATTAATGTTTAAAGGGAAATTCTTCGGAATTTCTTCGGAAGGATCCAAAAGACAACAACAAAATATACTGTGTTCTACAGTGTGTATGCATGGGAAAATATTAGGTAAATTAATTCTGGATTTGAACAGTTTTTTGAAAATGTTCACAAAATTTGCACCGGTTTCTACTGTGAATAACTTTGATAATTTCCTCATTGTAAGTGAAATTCAAAGAAATATAAAAATACCTCAAAATATGAAACAGAGTCATATTGCTTTGGGCACCCTTCACTACTAGTTTGGCCCCAAATGTACAAACGATTATTCAGTTCCGACGTTGTTATCGGATATTATAAAGCCACTTTCAGGAAGTTAATCTAATAGATCTAATAGATATTTTATATAGGATGCTTAATCGTAAATAAGCATTTATAGTGCGTACAAATAAGATTGTGATGCGTTTATGTTGCGTACAACTAGGATTGTGATCAATATCAAGTTATGGATAAAGTTTCTTTGAATAGAACGTGAGACTGAGTCCTGGACAACAGGGTGACTAACAGATTGATGTAGTTATAAACGTCATTGTATTGAATATAAATTACCGCAACCAGTTTGCAATGGAAGTTTTTTTCTGGCTGAGCAGCGTCGTGTAAAAATCAGATATCCAGGTCCGCATGTAACAAATTAAATGTATGAGCTATTGAACCTTGTTTAAAGTATAACATTTTTCTTTCAAAAAATGTGCGGTGCAAAAGAAATTCCACATCTAGGAAACAAAGGAATGAGTTATTTTCTCGTGCCTATTTCAATACTGGAAACAGGAAGACAAACGATTTTGTAACGAGTTAATGTATGACAAATAACAGCTGTCACAGCTTTAAGAAGAAAATTGAATGTCTAAAAATAAATTCATCTGTTCAAATTGAAAGCAAGGGCTTAGAGTTAAGCTGATGCATGATAATGCATTCTTCACATGACTTATCCTTGTGCAAATTAAGAAATACGTGCCTTTGGGTGTTCGTATTACGGGTAACTTGCGTAACATTTACAGACTGGTATCAATCAAGGTTGTTACTTTGGTTCGCGTTGTGCTCACCCAATATATATTCACAAGAAGTTCAAACGAAAGCATAAAACTTAAGTTGACCATTTGGTACTAAATCTTAACTGTTGCGTATGCGTACAGTACTTCAGTCGCTACTTGTGCGGGTAGGAGATGGGTAGCCTGGGTACCAAGACGTTCCACTTTAAGGAAATAAATTTCAGAGCCTAAACGGTGCATATTGAGGCATTAGGATTTTTTTTTGTACAACTCGAACATCTTCCTTCCATAAAATCCTACTTCCGTTCCTTTGTTTCAATTACTCTGCAACATTCAAAACTGTTGGAATAAGTGGTGTATTTAAAACCCCCAACGCGTGATCTTTTCACCGAGTACATCAATTTCACAAAACATTTAATGGGCACGTAGTCAGTCAATCATAAGCTTTCATTGAAGTAAAGGTTCAGAAAGTTCATTAGAATCAATTTTAAACTTTTCTTCCTTCTCTAAATAAGCGGGAGTTTGTCAATAAGACATGGCAAACAGATAAAACGTTGATGGAAAATTCACCCAAACAAAAATATCACAGAAAAGTATGAACTGGTTGATCAATACATCAGAATACAATGGTCTATCCCTTTTTTCAGAAGCAAATAGAAAACTTCTCAGTGCTGACAATCACGATCTAAGTCATTATTTCTTGTCACAATGCTGACTACTCGTGATGACTATTTGAATGAGTGATGTTATTGAGGTTATGTACTTCTCCTGACACATTTGTTGACGGCAGAACCTGGGCAGTGGTAAATCCTTGGTCTCCAGATCCTCTGTTGAAATTTGTAGAGTTAAATATTTGATATGTTTGATATTCAGCTGCTGGCGAAAACAAATAAAAGCTTTTCTCATTCATCTGTGAATTAAGATGTCCGCTCTGTTGACAGTTCCCCATTTTGTTTGCTGATAGCTTTGTTTCAAGGTTGACATACCTTTACTCTCTCCTTGTGTTTTTTCCCTCCTGTCTCCGAATGTAACCTGGCTGCAGGGTGATATGGGACAACATCACTGCCAAATGTGATAGATCAATGAATCGTCTGAATCTCTACAGGTTTCTAGCTTCGATTTTCTTTAGAAAGTTATATTCTATTTTTAGTTTTGATACGGTTTCGTCGAATTTAAATAGATCTAAATCTATTCTCAAATCTTTTTCAAAACGCAGCCGTGCTGAAGTATTTTGAACTATTGTGAATGCATAGTCAAAAATAGAAGAAACTCTTTAAAGAAGAGCCCCATTTATCACACCAAACTCTTTAAAACAAAGCGCAAAAAATAAAGTCTATTTTGATGCAACAGAGTGCATAATATTAAGTGATCCCCCTTTATCATAGTCACTAAAATCAAGGTAAAGCTCCTCCTACGCTTCCGTACCATCAGGTACATAACTTCAAAGATAAATTTACCCAAGACATTTAGACTATGGTACTCTGAACACGGTTCTTAGTAGAAAATAAAAGATAGATTTTGGAATCACTCCATATTTTTGCACAACTCTTTTCTCGGAACAAATCTGGAAAACGTTTTTGTCTTTTCGGAGAAGCCGAGTGTTCTTAAAATCTTTCAAGGGATTTCAATTGTTCTCAAAACTACAGAAACTAGAAATCAATGATAACACTTTTTTTTTAATATATCCACTGTCATAATCATATAGCCTGACACCAAAAAAATTTACATGATGTGTTTACCATCTTTCATAGCCCATTGTCAGAAATAAATTTTATCCATGCATTTCTCCTCCAAATTATTTACATTAAATACATTTCTTTGGAGAAGAATAGTTGTGTACTCACCAAAGAAGCAACATCCGAACACCACGCTGTACAGAAAGATAAATATTCCTCGAATGTGGGGTATGTGGAATGGGTGAACGTACTCTTCATCCTCACCGTAATTTTCGTAATCTCCATAAGGATAGTCTATAGGTGGCGCGAAAATTCCACTGAGATTAGTATCCTTGGTTGTATTGTATTCCATTCTTTGAAGGTCTTATTTATTTTTCCGCTTTGCACTTGGAACATTTATAAAAAGTGTCCGCTAAATTATATAGTCTTTATTAAATTAGCGTAGAAAAGAAATAACCTTTCGAGGTTATCTTACTCATGAAGTTCGTGCAACAGGTTTCAAAAGAATGCAGCACAAAAAGGACAAGAGTCAGGCAACTTTTCAAGCTAAACAAAGCCATTTTCCGAAAAAAGTTAGGTGATACTTTTGTTGTCCACTTTCGCACTCACCTTCTACTTTTCTTGTCATAATTAGTGACAGAGCACTTTTACCATCTGTCACTTTTAGACGTTAGTTAATGCAGAGCCTGCTTCGTTGGGGACTCAGTGCAATTTGATAACTGGTTTTCCAGTCACAAAAGCACTGGAAGCCGCGTGAAGCTGCTTCACCCCATTTCTGTGATGTAAAAGCCTCAAGATAGACGTTTTAAACCGAATGACTGTGCATACGGTTCATAGATCTACGACATTGATACATTGATATCCTCACGTCTTCGCTTAGCATTTCATAAATCTTATGAAGTAAGATAAAATACCAAGTAGAGATTCTTTCCGTCAAAGTTTTACACTTTGCACTGTGGATGAATAATTTGTGTGCACAACATTGTAAAATATCAAAGTTGAATGATATTGATTCCGCTAATTCTTTGTGAATAATAGAATTCAAACAACAAGATGTTAAAAATATGCTTTGTGTAGAATCTCCCATCGCATCGTATTTCCATCTATATATACATATAGATCTAATGATTGCTTAATTTTATAGCTTAACGTATTGATTGTTCAAAGCAGATCGCTTTTTGTTTTCTTGTTGTTACCGGCTGGCACGAATGGAATGACAACCTACCGCGCATTCGAGAGTCATTACTGACTGATTACCCATGACCTATACTTTACTAACAACCGATATAACATTAAGTTAATTGAGGCTATGTAAAACATTAATGAAATCATTTATGATACGCACAGGACACATCCTGAAATAATCCTCTTCAGATCAATTGAACATAGCAATAATATTTCACAAAATAACTAAAAGGAGTTAGATTGGCAAAGTAATATCTCAACAGTAATAAAAGTTCATGTTTTGATCGTTCACTGATGGGTTCCAAAGTCAGTAAATGTTGTCCAATGTGAGAAACCAAAAATAAAGATATTTTTTTTAAAATTTGGGGGAAGTATTCCAATTGTGTTTCAGGCGGATCTAGGGAGGGCGCAACTGACGCCCCTCGAGCCAAAATTGGTCAAATAGTAGGTTGGCACCGCCTACGGTTGACGCCTCCCTCTGGAAAATCCTGGATCCGCCATCGAAAGATAATGTAATCAGTTGTGTCAGTGTTTCACAGTTGATTATTGAATGCAATTGGCTGTTCTTCCGAATGGAATATTTGAATGGCATAAATTTTTTCACTTACAGTTATCAGGTCGGCGATTCTCTAATCTATCTGATAATGATTTACAATCAAAGGATTAATGTCACAAAATGACAATGTGTCAATTGAAGCCAGTGCTCGAGATCAGTTCAGAGGCTTTGTTCTGTGACTGAATAACCTGTGCAGACTTTTAAAAATATTATTCAATGATCATGGGGAGACGGTAGACCTAGGTTTCTAATCTGTGGCAGGAATCCTGGGTGTCAACATAGGGATAACCTGGGCCCTTTTTGTACAGGATTCCCTTCATTATCGACCCCAGTGTGCGAGGAAGAGGATTCTGAGTCTCCTCCATCTCCTCCCCCGATTCTTCCAATTTCACCAGTTTCCAAATTCAATACCCGTAGCTGGCGCATCACTAACCAGATCATATTGATTTGTTCTACTGCCATAATTCTCTGTAGCTTGGTAGCATTTTGGGGTAGGTGATCTCGGCTGATGAGGAGAGTTCCACCACTGGCTCCATATTCCTGGTCTAGGTTTTTTGTCTCCCTTGTCTACCATTTCTAGTAATACATACTGCTTTGTTTTCAGGGAGGAATAGTCTTGTAACAGAGGAGATAATGCTTTCTCACACGTGTATCTCCTCCTTCTGAGGGATGTCTTCTGTGTAAAGCTGTGTAGTCTCTTGTGAATATTGGCTGATGGTTTCTATCAGAATCAATCACTTCAGTAAATTCTTCTAATTTCTCTGGAGTCACTTTCAGAATTCAGTCAAAATCCACGAAGACTCACCTCATAATTCTAATTCAAAATTTTGAGGATCCCCAATGAGCAACTGTATTATATCTGGATTCTCTATGACTTTACTATATGATCTCAATAAAAAGAATTTAAACTACTTTGAATTCTTTTTGTAGCTTTATTTCTCACAGCAAACAACTATTGAATTATTGTTAGCAAGCAGGGCTAAGCTAAAAATAGTGTCAAGAACAGCTTCTACAGAGAAACATCCCTTTATATAGTACAATGTGCAGCTTCATTGCATGAGTTGCTCCTGGCAAGCTCATGTTTTAAGTTTCTACATTCTACATTCTACATTATCAAACAAGGTACAGTAAGTCCATGGTAAAATTACAAAAATTACAACATGAAAGAAAATTGGTATTTTTACATCCTGTATTTTAAATTTCAAAGATTAAGGAACAGTTGAAATATGTAAACAGGTTTTGATTTAATATCAGGTAGATTATCAAACAAGGTACAGTAAGTCCATGGTAAAATTACAAAAATACCACATGAAAGAAAATTGGTATTTTACATCATGTATTTCAAATTTCAAAGATTAAGTAACAGTTGAAGTGTGTAAACAGGTTTTTATTTAATTATTATCAGTGAATGTACTTAGTGAGTGGTGGTCCATGGTGACTATTATGTAACACTCATTGTTTATGATGTGTTTGATTGACCTTGACCTTTCATTTGAATGTTCTGATTGGTCTTCAAAAGGAGATAATAACCTTGACCTTTACTTTGAATGATCTGATTGATCACCATATGGATTTTGCAAAAGCTGATTGGTCAGCTCAAAAGGTCACATGATAAAAGAATTTACCTGTTTGACAAAGAGGGAATGAAGGAGGTTTTCCACTAGCATATCTCGGGGGGCCTGGGGGCCTGGACCCCCAACCCCCAGATTTGAAGGCCCAAGTGTACAATTTGGAGGACCCAGTATACAATTTAAGAGCTAAACAATGAATTTTAGGGCTCTAAATTTATATTTTTTCCAAAAAATTTCCAGCCTTGCTTCCCTCAGTGTGAATATTCCTTTCACATTCTTCTAAATTCACTCAACTCATCATTCCATCTTCTTGTGTGCATACCTCTACATTATATTAACTCAAGCCATAACCTATCTTATAAGTAAAACACAAAAAATTAATTAATATTTGTATGTCAATTGTTTGGAAATTTCAACAAAAAATTCTCAGAATAGTAGGAAGATACATATTTTGAAGTTAAAAATGCAGCATTTCTTCTGGGACCCAAAGTGAACCCAGACCCCTGGTTTACAAATTAATGTATCTGCAAACCTAACCAAAAGCACAAAGTTGTCAAAATATCCAGAATCTTTTATATTGAAATATATTTTGTATAATCTTCCTACATAAATGCAAGTTCAAATTTTTGAAGAAAAAATACCAGCTTGAACGCTTCCCTGAACACCGTGCAGGCGACAGCCAGCAGCTTTGTGAAACGCGCTGTGTTTGGGTTATGAACGGAAAATCAAGAAAAACAATGACGTTGAACATAGTTGACACTTTATGCGTACGTTATTTGCATGCTGTTGTGTTTACAGTCATAATTATCATTAAACATTGTCAAAAACAAGTAAACGAGGTGGTATTGCAACCTAGGTTATTGCGTTTGATCTGTCTACCGCATAATTTCAAAGAAACCAGCCACGTCTCCTGAAGTTTGTTTTCAAGTTGTGGATTTTAAAGCAATCGTTCTGTACTTAGAGACTAATAAAGCGAAAAGACATGGTAAATATATATTTTATAATAACGACAAAAGTTATTAATAATTTAGGTTTAAAAATAGTCACAAATGTACAGGAAAATTTATGCCGGTGGGCGATATTTAAAAACAGTTTTCACAGATTTACCGTGATCTAGACCCAAATCTAGGAGGTCCGCAGGCAACTCGCCCACACGGCAGCTCACCCAAATGTAAATAGAGTTATGAATTGACATTTTAATGTGTGAACCACAAGATGCAGAATTTGCTGTGGCTGGAAGTCCCATTCCTGATGACTGCAAAAGGATGTTCAAGTTAGAGACAAATTATCACCTTTGCCAAGCCTAAAGCCTTGTTTACATGTAACATTTGTATTTGTGTCGAATGTCAAGAAGTCAAATGTCAAGAATGGATTCTATAGTAACAAATGATTGTGTTCACACTTGGTGTTTCAATTATCAAGAATGGGATGGGAAATGTCAAAGGAAAATGCAAAAGTTGTGTAAATAGTTCTTTACATATGGAGTATCTGGTGAAAGTGCAAAGCAAATTCCACTCTTATTTGCCATCATATCTGCTAAACACAAGCTAGGTTACATTGAGTCTTCAGTGATCAATATTCAGGTGTATCTTGTGTTGGAAATTTGTGAATTAGTAAATTTAATTCTAGATTTACTAACATATTTGGGTAACTTGCCATGTGGGCGAGTTGCCTGTAAACCATCTGGTGGGCGTGGTTGTAATTTGAATGAACAAAACCCAAATGAACTAAAATAAGTTCATCAGACAAGAAAGACCTCAGATTAACATTACGAGACATAACCTCGGGTGCGAGTGGGGCCTCATTCCTACTGATCTTTCTACCCCGAAGGAGTGGAGGTGGGAGGGGGGGTGGGGGGTTCTGCTTCCTGACGGGTACACTATGGGATAGTAAGTGACCGGTACAAATGTGTAATGGAAGAGTTCAGTTCTTACTGTATGAACACAACACTCAACACTTTCGTATATTTGTGTCCTTGGATTTGATGTAGTGCTACAGTTTTTTACCTATGCGGATTAACGTTGGCTCAAATTCTATGTGAAAACGATTTTACAATATACTGAAATAGATCTAGAACCAGAGTGAAATCCTTCGTACCGGGACAGTGATTCAACGCCCAAAGGAGAAGGTCACTTGAGTCTCAGTAGATTATGACTTGTCGCAAATTCAGAGAGCCGACATTGAGCCGACATCAACATTGATCTAGTATGCTAACTGACAACAAAGAAGGAATACTGTACCAAACTCTCAACCAGGCGTTGTGATGATTACTTTCGACTTGATAATGTTGTCAAGATAATACCAATCTGTTTTCTTGCAGGTGTCCGTAATAAACACAGTGGATACGGCTCATGAAGACATGATTGTGAGTAGTTTTTTATGTCCGGTTTGTTAATTTTTACTTTTTGATATCACTGTCTTTCGAATCAAGAGATGTGGGCCCTCTTGATGAAATATATAATAGTGACCGTTTCTATACACAAATACAACATCATAATGTCGCGCCTTAGTGTGACGTTGTGACGTCATTTGATTCGAGAGACACGTTGCCAAGACATTGGCTGCTTAAATTTGAAATATGTTGTTTCAGGGATAAGTATGGTTGTGCGTGGATATATTTAATGATAACCACGTAGTACATTCAAGAATCAATTTTTTGTTATCAATGTTTCAGCACGATGCTCAGATGGATTTTTACGGCACAAAATTGGCGACTTGCTCGTCAGATCGTTCGGTCAAGATATTTGATGTAAGAAATGGACAGCAAACCTTGATCCAAGACCTAAGAGGGTAAATCTTACACCAAGTTGCTCATTTATGCATGTTGTTTTTTAAATTATGAACTGAGCAAATTGTTCAACAAAGCTAATGACAAAAGTACATCCTGTGTGAAGTAACTGGATAGAACAATTTTTGATATACACCAAACTATTTACGTTGGCTGTTTTTCAGTCTTGATAAAAACATTTCATATCATACAAGCTCACTTACTGCAACCTTTGTGGGTTTTCCAACAGACACGAAGGACCAGTGTGGCAGTTGGCATGGTCTCACCCTATGTTTGGAAGTTTACTTGCTTCATGTGGCTATGATCGGAAAGTGATTATTTGGAAAGAAACTAATGGACAATGGGCCAAGTTATACGAATATTCAAACCACGACTCTTCGGGTAATTTCCTGCAGTTCGAATACATTATTTTTTGTGATAGATTTACGAACCAAAATGTTGCAGTATTCAACCATGTAATTCCGAAATGAACAATGCAGCATTCGGGATTGATGTTCTGTGGGACCGGAGGAAATATGAAACTTTTATTCGAAATGTTTTTAATGAAGTTCATTAACGATTTGCTACTTTCAGTGAATTCAGTGTGTTGGGCCCCGCACGAGTTCGGTCTGATTTTGGCTTGTGGAAGCTCCGATGGTTCAATATCTGTCATATCCAGCACTGGTGATGGTAACTGGGACAGTAAGAAAATTCCGAACGCACATACGGTAAGTATACACTTACATTCGCCGTTACAATTGGGATATTCGGACGTCTGGCGAAAAGAGAAGCAAAATGAAAGTTAACAATTTTGTTTTAAAAAAAAAATTCTGAAAACCTTAAGTATTTTGTTGCAAAAGTATACACAGCACATTTGCTGTCACTTCTCTTGCTAATGTGTTAATAGGTTTAATTTCCAGAATGTTTTTTTGTTACAGATCGGTTGTAATTCAGTCAGTTGGGGACCGGCTGTTGCAGCTGGAGCATTGTTAGACCCATCCGCCCCGCAGAGGAACACCGTCAAACGATTTGTGTCTGGTGGTTGTGATAACCTAGTCAAAATATGGAAGTAAGAGCAACATGGAAAAGCCAAGAATCCACCAATCTTTTTAACTCGAACCAATGCAAAATCAAAAATTTAAGAAGCTAGCATGTGAAAATTTATGTTATTACGTTGGTAATTAATCAAAAGGGAGACCATTTGTCTTTTGTATTATAGGGAAGATGATGGCCAATGGGTAGAAGAAATGAAGCTGGAAGCGCACAGTGACTGGGTGAGAGACGTGGCCTGGGCACCTTCCATCGGTCTTCCCAGAAATATCATAGCTAGCTGCTCACAGGTCCGTTTCAGTGCTTACTTTTGCTGAGAATCAGTAAAATGCTTTAAAGGATCAGTATCAGTGACTTTGTACAGACTTGTCTTTGAAAATGTACCGTACCACATTTTGAAGATTCGTGGTAAATGCGGAAGCAAAGAGTAATAAATGTTTTCTACTGGATTTTTTTTGCAGGATTGCAGAGTCATCATTTGGACGAATGATGGTACCAATTCACAGTGGACCTCCAAAGTGCTGCACAAGTTTAATGATGTTGTGTGGCATGTCAGTTGGTCAGTCACTGGCAACATTCTCGCTGTGTCAGGAGGCGATAACAAGGTTGGTTCACTCTTGTTTAGCAGCACCAAGAATGTGCCATATATTTATGAAACAGGACATTTTCAGTGCCAAATGAATTACAGAAACTGTAGTGAGATCAAAATCAGATCAAAATGTTATGGCGTCTCTTTCTTAATGTCAATACAACTGACTTGTTTATGAAAACTTCAAATAAAATACTGAATTTATTATATTTGTACGTTACAGGTTAGCTTGTGGAAAGAAACATTAGAAGGTCAATGGGTATGCGTGAGTGATGTGAACAAAGGTCAAGGACAGGTTAAGGATTCCCACCAATCAGAAATGATTATGTCATAGCCAATCTTGTTTAAATTAGATATATTGTATTTTTGAACCTTCACTTTGTGGCAATGTATGTGTTTTTTTTCTCAAGCTTTTTCCTGTAATTTAAGTACAAAACATGGAATAAGAATAAGAAATCAACAGTGGTACAAAAGAAATACGTTTCACTGCATTTACATACAATAAAACTGTCAAGAATCATGTATTATGAAAGCAAAAACTATTGTTATCTCACATGTCACTAGTAGCGTATCTTTCCTTATTTGGTATAGTTCATTCTGTCACTTGACATTTGAAAGTGATTCCTTTCTAAGTAGAAAGGGAAATTCTTAAAACGAAACGAAATGAAAAGGGCCATATTATTTCACTGAAACTGTATTTATCTGTTCATGTGTAATGCATTGTTAGTCATTATTTCATATGTAAATAAATAGAAAATGAATAGATGTCATGTAAATTAATAAAATGCATCTTTGTGTATTTTATTTTTTAAATTGTACCAGAACACAAGAGCTATTCGTTTGCAGTGAACGTTTAGTTAGAGAGTTTTACTGGTATCTTTTGCAACAGAAAGGGACTGCGAGTCCATTGAACCGAACTTGGTTACAACTCCACTAGCGGATCCGGGGGGGGGGGGGGGGCCGGGGGG